>AWOL01S0227135.1:664-13846 GCA_000715115.1 Nicotiana otophora | reverse complement strand
GAGAACAACTCTTGGCACGTTCGAGGACGAACGTTTGTTTAAGAGGGGGAGGATGTAACGACCGGCCTGTCGTTTTGAGAGTTATAGCCCTGATGTTGACCTATGTGTAAATGATCTCGGATTTGAATTCGAATGGTTCCGTTAGCTCCATTAGCTAATTTTAGACTTAGGAGTACATCCGGAATGTGATTTGGAGGTCCGTGGTAGAATTAGGCTTGAATTGGCGAAATTAAAAATTTTGGCGATTTCGGTCGGCAGCGGAAAAATTTGATATCGGGGTCGAAATGGAATTCCGGAAGTTGGAGTAGGTTCATAGTGTCATTTGTAATGTGTGTGCAAAGTTTGAGGTCATTCGGACGTGGTTTGGTTGGTTTCGGCATCGGTTGCCGAATTTGGAAATTTAGAAGTTCTTAGGCTTGAATCTGAGGGTAATTTGGTAATTTGATATTATTTTGAGTGATTCGAAGGTTCGAATAAGTTGGTATATTGATATATGACTTGTTGATAATTTTTGGTTGAGGTCCCGAGGGCCTTGGGGTGATTCCGGGTGGTTAACGGATTTGTCGAAGTTGAGAAATGCAGCTGGAAGTTGTTGGTGTAAGGCTACTGGTGTGGCCGCACCTGCGGATGGTGAGCCGCAGGTGCGATGATCGCAGGAGCGGATGGCATGTCGCGGATGCAGAAAATGTAGGCCTGGTCAAAGATGCAGTCATGAGGACCCCGTCTGGAGAGGAAAAGACTTTGGCCCCGGTTCCAAAACCAGTGAAGGACAACAAAAGAAAAAGGGTCTCTACCTCCGAGGATCCAAAACTTAAGATAAAGACGGCTCGTAAGCCGAGGAATAACACTATCCCTTTGACCAAAGAATCATCTCGGTGTCAAAGAGATGAAGACGAAGAAGAAGAAAAAAATGACGGGTCCATATTGGTGGCCCGAGTGAAGAAAACCATCGATGCCTCAAAGGCAACTGGGTCGATAGCGTTTGACGAGGCTCCATCTCGAACTGAGGGGATGTCGGAGAAGGACTCGAGCAAAGTTCTCGAGTTCTTAGAGATCGAGGATGCCTCCCACCGAAGTCAACAAACGGTGGGTATATATGAAGGGGTCGGCCCTGAAGCTCTCCGAGCTGAGGAGAATTCCCCAAGCGATTCGCTTGGGGCAATAGTAATCGGAGACTCACCTACTCTCCCTGCTTTTTCCGAATGGGCAATTCTGGAAGATAGAGCTTTGGAGACCCACGAGGTAGACGGGGCCCATGAGAGGATGACCTCTTTTGTGATTTATTTATCGGCATTGAGGATGTTGTCGACCCGAGTGACGCATCGGGTCTTTTCTTCAAGGTTCAACGAACCCTGAATCGGGTAAGTCTCGATTCCCTTTGTTGATGTCATGTTTTTCCATTTTCTGCCTAACTTTTTCTCTTTTTCATATAGGCTTTAGCTCTTCATCAAGAGGAGTTTTCCAAGTCTCGGACGGAGCTAAGCCGACGTGAGGACGATTTTCGAGGGCTTTCGGAGGAGAGAAATGCCTTCAAACTTCTTAATGGGCAAAAAGAGGAAGAGATCAAAGATCTTCGAGCCGAATTGGCCAAGGCATACCAAGATCAGACCGACCTGACCGAGCAGGTATTGATAATCTTAAAAACTCATGGGCTCAATCTGGGAACGGTGGCTAATATTTCGATCTCACAGTTGCAGCAGAAGCTTGAGGTAATAGGGCTGTTTCGTGAGGAGGTCGATACGATAAGGGTGGAGGCCTTGGGGTGGAAAGAAGGCATGGACCGCCTGGCTGCAGGAAAAGAGACTGCTCGAGCCCAATTATCATCGGCTGAAATTCAACTCCAAGGCATGAAGGAGAAGAGCTCGATTCAAGCAAGAAAGATAGAGGAACTCGAGGCTCGGTTGGCTTCCAAACTTACCAAGGCCAAATCTGAAGCTGAAAAAGCAAAGGCCGAGGTGGATGCATTCGTGTCCGTTTATCGGGCCGATGCTGAAGCCGCTCAAGTATAGGCGAAAAAGGCAGCTGAGACCGCTCAAACTCGAGCATATTGGGTTGCTGAACTCGCCAAATGCCAATCTCTGAGGGAAATCCTCGAGGAGATCCATGCTCGAGGTTTCGATCTTACCGAAGAGATAAAGAGGGATAAAGAGCTTGAAGCCGATGCCGGAGTTTTGGCTTCCGATGATGATGATGATGATGATGGGAGCAAGAGTGTGTTTGAGAGCGGGGAGGAGCCCGATGGAGAAGAGACTGCCCACAAAGATAATTAGGAAACTTAGAGTTTTTTCCATTTTGATTTTTTGTGTAGGGTCCTGATCGGACGTTGTAAATATCCTTATATATATATATATAAAGATCTTTTCCTTTCCTGAATTGTCTCTGTTTTATTCTCTGCCTTGCAAAGATTTTGTTTCATTCATGTTTTATGAAAGTTTTCATAAATTTTGAGGCTTTAGGCAATTTGATCGAAGTTAGTCTTTATAACCAAGTGAGCGTCTGCTCGAACTTGAATTAAAAAGTATCCCTTAGGCTTTAATAGTTGAGTGTATTTGGTTTCTCGAATTCAAAGTAGTGTAGCTCGTAGGCTTTATGGTCGAATGAGTGATTGCTCGAACTTGAAGTAATGTAGCCCCTAGGCTTAGTAGTCGAGTGAGTGCTTGCTCGAACTTGAAGTAATGTAGCCCATAGGCTTTGTGGTCGAGTGAATGATTTCTTGAACTCAAAGTAATGTAGCCCGTGGGTTTTATGGTCGAGTGAGTGATTGCTCGAACTCGAAATAAGATTAGCCCTTAGGCTAAATGTATCCCGTAGGCTTAGTAGTAGAGTGAGTGATTCCTCGAACTCGAAGTAATGTAGACCGTAGACTTTATGGTCAAGTAAGTGATTGCTCGAACTCGATAAAGGATTATCCCTTAGGCTTAATGTAGCCCGTAGGCTTTATGGTCGAGTGAGTGATTGCTCGAACACGAAATAAGATTAGTCCTTAGGCTTAATGTAGCCCGTAAGCTTAGTAGTTGAGTGAGTGATTGCTCGAACTCAAAGGAATGCAGCCCGTAGGCTTTATGGTCGAGTGAGTAATTGCTCGAACTCGAAATAATGTAGCCCGTATTCTTAGTGGTCGAGTGAGTGATTGCTCGAACTCGAAATATGATTAGCCCTTAGACTTAATGTAGCCCATAGGCTTTATGATCGAGTGAGTGATTGCTCGAACTCGAAATAAGATTAGCCCTTAGGCTTAATGTAGCCCGTAAGTTTTATGGCCGAGTGAGTGATTGCTCGAACTCAAAATAAGATTAGCCCTTAGGCTTAATGTAGCCCGCATGCTTAGTAGTCAAGCGAGTGATTGCTCGAACTAGAAGTAATGTAGACCGTGGGCTTTATAAGTTAGCCTGTAGGCTTATGTGGGGCTCGATCTTGTTGATTTTTCAGTTGGCAGTCCCCGTTTTATGGGGTAATGGCCGGCCCTTAAGTCTGTTTGCATAATAGATCGCGAAATAAAGGATGGATTCTGAGATATAAGATATCGGTAAAGGAGAAATTTATCTTTATGTCATTATACATTTGTTCATGTTTTGTACCAGGGATCGAGCAAACTACACGAGCATGGTTTGTTTTGACCATTTGGCTCTTACAATTTTTCCTATCGAAACCTTATTGTCATGAAGTAACCTTCTTGCATCGAACTTAATATATTTGATGGTAATGCCTCCAGTATTCGTGGTTGATTGTAAAGAGGCCTTGGATACTGTTGAATTGTTCTAAGTTAGCACGATCACTGGTTGCCTCATTAAAAACCTTGTCGAAAAACCCATTTGGGATAAAACTGGTCTAAGGGAAAAAGAGTGCAACGCGTGCTTTCAGGCCTAAAGGCTTCGAGGTGAATATTCCATCCTTGTTTGTGATCGATCACTGCAAGGGTTAATTTCTAAATATAAATGAGCATATGGGGGTTCGTACCTTAACAGTAGTAACGTTTTAGATGCGACACATTCCAATTTCTTGGTAGTTGTTTGCCGTTTATTACACCGAGCTTGTAGGAACTTTTTCCGACGACTTTGACAACCTGATACGGTCCTTCCCAGTTCGAACCCAGTTTTCCTTCATTTGAATTTAGGGTGTTGAGGGTGAATTTCCTTAGCACTAAGTCCCCGATTTTAAAATATCGAAGATTGGTTCTTCGATTATAATACCTTTCGATCCGCTATTTTTGGGCGGCTAATCGGATGAGAGCCACTTTTTTTAGTCCAATAATTTTAGTCTCGTGTTAATCGTCTTGTTATTTGACTCATCTGTTGCATATTGAAACTTGAAGCTAGGTTCTCCGATCTCAACTGGGATAATAGCTTCGACATCATATACCAACGAGAATAGTATCGCTCCGGTACTCGATTTTGAGGTTGTGCGGTATGCCCATAAGACTTCGGGTAGTATTTCTCTCCATTTTCTTTTTGCGTTGGTTAATCTTTTCTTAAAATTTTGGATGATAGTTTTGTTGGTCGATTTGGACTGTCCGTTTCCGTTGGGATGATAAGGTGTTGATAGGATCCTTTTGATTTTGTGGTCTTCGAGAAATTTAGTTACCTTACTTCCGATGTATTGCTTTTCGTTATCACATAAAATCTCGGATGGCATCCCGAACCGACATATTATGTGGTCCAAAATGAATTCTATCACCTTATTTTCTTTAACTTTCTCGAAATTCTGTGCTTCAATCCATTTAGAGAAATAATCAGTCATAAACAAAATAAACTGAGCCTTACCTGGGGCCGATGAGAGGGGTCTACGATGTCCATTCCCCATTTTATGAAAGGCCAAAGAGATAGGACCGAGTGGAGAAGTTTCCCGGGTTGATGAATCATGGGCGCATGCCTTTGACATTTGTCACATTTTCGAACGAACTCCTTTGCATCTTTGCCCATATCGGTCCAATAATATCCTGCTCTGATTATTTTGTGGACTAATGAATCGGCACCGGAATGATTTCCATAAGTGCCCTCGTGAATCATACGTAGGATGTAGTCGGTGTCTCCCGGTCCCAAACATATTGCCAGTGAACCATTGAATGTCCTTCTAAACAGCGTTCCATCATTGGACAAAGTGAACTGTGCCGCTTTTGTGCGTAGAGTTCTCGATTCCTTANTTTCCCATTCTTGAAGTGCTCTATATATTTGTTTCTCCAATCCCAGGTTAGACTTGTGGAGTTTATCTCGGCATGACCTTCTTCGATTATCGATTTCATGAGGTGTACGACAGTCCCCGAGTTGAGTTCGTCATCCTCGGCCGACGACCCTAAGTTTGCAAGAGTATCGGCCTCGTTGTTCTTCTCTCGAAGTATATGTTGCAAAGTCCATTCCTTGAATCGATGTAGAGTCATTTGCAATTTATCCAAGTTCCTATGCATTTGATCTTCCCGGACTTCAAAAGTCTCGTTGACTTGATTTACTACGAGGAGGGAATCACATTTAGCCTCCACGGCCTCGACTCCCAAACTTCTAGATAGCTCAAGACCTGCAATCACAACCTCACACTCGGCCTCGTTGTTAGTCAATTTTATAGTTTTAATAGATTGCCTAACTATATTACCTGTGGGCGATTTTAGTACGATGCCCAGTTCGGATCCCTTTGCGTTTGAGGCACCGTACGTAAAGAGGGTCCAAATTCCCGAAGAGGTACCCGATTTTATTAGTAATTTCTTTTTGATCTCGGGTACAAAGGTCGGCGTAAAGTCAGCCACGAAGTCCGCTAAGATTTGAGATTTGATAGCGGTTCGAGATCGATATTCGATGTCGTACCCGCCGATCTCTATGACCATTTGGCCAATCGACCTAAAAGGTTAGGTTTGTGTAAAATATTTCGTAGAGGATAAGTTGTTACAACATGTATTGGAGGGCACTGGAAATATGGTTTTAATTTCTTAGAGGCACTTATTAAATCAAAAGCTAATTTTTCTAAAGTGTGGATATCTAGTTTCGGCCTCGCCTAGAGTTCGACTGACATAATAAATAGGGAATTGCGTACCTTGTTCTTCTCGAATTAGGACTCCACTTACTGCTACCTCTGAGACAGCTAGATACATGTAAAGTTGTTCGTTTACCTTTGGGGTATGAAGCAACGGAGGGCTCGATAGATACCGTTTTAGCTCTTCCAAAACATGCTGGCATTCCAGAGTCCATGCAAAATTGCTTTTCTTTTTAAGCAGAGAGAAAAATTGGTGGCTCCTATCCGAGTATCTCGAAATGAATTGTCCCAGGGCGGCTATCCGTCCTGATAGCCTTTGCACGACCTTTACATTATCTACTATTATGATGTCCTCGATCACTTTGATTTTATCGGAGTTGATCTCGATCCCTCGATTGGACACCATGAAATCGAGAAACTTGCCCGAGCCAACCCCGAAAGAATATTTTTCGGGATTGAGCTTCATATTGTACTCCCTTAGTATGTAGAAAGTTTCCTGCAAATGCTTTAAATTGTCCTTTGCTCGCAGGGGTTTAACTAACTTGTCATCAATATAAACTTCCATTGATTTTCCTATTTTCCTTTCGAACATTCTGTTTACTAAGCATTGATAAGTTGCACCACCATTTTTTAGGCCAAATGGTATTACATTATAATAGTAGGTCCCGTACTTGGTGATAAATGAGGTCTTTTCCTGATCCTCCGGGTTCACCTGTATTTGGTTGTACCCGAAATAGGCATCGAGAAAACTGAGAGTCCCGTGGTCGGCCGTGGCATCGATCATACGATCGATATTAGGCAAAGAAAAAGAGTCCTTAGGGCATGCTTTATTCGGGTCTTTATAATCTATACACATTCTAAGTTTGTTTCCCTTTTTAGGGACTACCACCACATTTTCTAGCCATTCACGGTACTTTACTTCTCGAATGGACCCTATATTAAGAAGTTTGGTTACCTCGTCTTTGATGAAGGCGTGTTTGACCTCGGACTGGGGGATTCTTTTTTGTTTCACCGGGTAAAATTTTGGGTCCAAGCTCAGCTTGTGAGTGGTGATTCCCGATGGGATCACTGTCATGTCAAGATGGGACCAAGCGAAACAATCTATGTTAGCTATAAGAAATTAAATAAGCTTTCTCCCGAGCTCAGGATCTAACCCCGTGCCCAGGTATACCTTTCTTTTGGGCAGATATTTGATTAGTATGACTTGCTCCAGTTCTTCGATTGTTGATTGGGTGGCATCGGAGTCATCGGGAACCACGAAAGATCGAGGGATCCTATGCTCATCATCTTCGTCAGTCTTCTCATTCTCTAATTGGGTCGAAGCTGACGTTTGTGATTGCTATTTGGTATTCCATTCCTCTTTCGAATACGATCCTTTTGCTGACGATAATGATGATATCGGAATCACTTCATCGACGAAAAATATTTCTTCCGCAGCCGGTTGCTCCCCGTAGTCTGTTTTGATTCCCTCTGATGTTGGAAACTTCAAAACCCGGTGGAGGGTCGAGGGTACAACCCTCATTTTGTGGATCCACGGTCTTCCGAATAGGGAGTTGTATCTCATATCGCCTTCAATCACGTGGAACTTTGTTTCTTGGATGGTTCCAACCATGTTAACTGGCAGGATTATTTCGCCATTAGTAGTTTCACATGCCATGTTAAACCCGTTTAGTACCAAGGTTACGGGCACGACCTGGTCCTGTAGACCGAGTTACTCTATGACCCACGATCGAATGATATTGGCCGAACTACCTGGATCAATTAACACACGTTTAACTTGAGTTTTATTCATAAGTATAGATATTACCAGTGTCATTATGTGGTTGCATGATTCCTTCTGCGTCTTCGTTATTAAAGGACAAGGTTCATTCACGGGTGTAATCCTGAGTCCGAGATCACTTTTCTCTTACAATCGACATCTTAGTGCGTTTAAGCACCGAACCCTAGGGGATATCGATTCCATCCATGATCATGTGAACGATGTGTTTGTGGCTCTTCTTGTTCATTTTGTCTAACTGAAATCCCTATTTTTGAAATGGTTTAGGGCCCTGTCACTTAAAAATTCTCGAAGATGTCCTTTATTGAATAACCGGACTATCTCCTCTCTTAGTTGTCTGCATTCTTTTGTTCTGTGGCCATGAGTGCCATGATATTCACACATTTAATTGGGATTCCTATGGGCAGGATCGGTCTGTATAGGTCGAGGCCATTTAGTATCTTTGATGCGTCCAATAGCCGACATGATAGCGGATGCATCGATGCTGAAGTTATACTCCGACAACCGAGGTGCTTCCTTTGGTATGGTATGCCTGTCAGACCCATTCCTGTTCATCAACCCCCGAGACCCTTAGCCTCGATCATTTCTCTTTTCACATTGTACGAGGTTGCGTGAAGGTTCGCTACCCCTACGATCTCCGTTATACGACCGATATCGATCCTTGTTTGCCCTTGGTTCTCGGTCGATATCCCTTTTAATATTGGACCCAGAACCCAACTGGTCATCTCCAACTCTTATTTTGGATTGATACCGATTATGCACATCAGCCCAAGTAATAGTTGGGTACTCGATCAAGTTATGCTTCAGCTGCCGTGAAGCCATCAAGCTTCGTTCGTTTAGACCTTGAGTGAAAGCTTGAACAACCCAATCGTCTGTGACTGGTGGTAGATCCATCCGTTCCATTTTGAAATGAGATACGAATTCTCTTAGCATCTCGTTATCCTTTTGTCTTACCTTGAATAGGTCTGACTTCCTGGTCCCGACTTTTATGGCCACAGTATGTACTTTTATGAAAGAATCTGCAAGTATGGCAAAAGAATCGATAGAGTGAGACGGTAAATTATAATACCATATCATTGCTCCCTTTGATAGGGTCTCCATGATTCTTTTCAATAATACATATTCGATCTCATCATCCTCTAGACCATTCCCTTTGATGGAACATGTGTAAGAGGTGACATGTTCGTTGGGGTTGGTCGTTCCGTTCTATTTAGGAATCTCGAGCATGAGAAACGTTTTTGGGATCGGTTTAGGATCCACGCTTGGGGGAAAAGGTTTTCTTATGAATTATTTGGAATCTAAGCCCTTCGATATCGGTGGTGCCCCTAAATAGAATACAGAAGTTTAGAATTTTTTTTTGAAGTCAACAATTTTTGCACGACAAGGAAACAAAGTAAGGAAATTTTCCTAACAGTTCCATAGCCTCCCGAAGATAAGTACAGATGTCTCTGTACCGATCCGCGGGACTCTAATAAACTGGCTTGTGACTCACGACACCTACGAACCTAGAGCTCTGATACCAACTAGTCACGACCAAAATTTCCCCTTCGTATGACATGGTGACGGCACTTAGTCTCTACGACTAGGTAAGCCTAACATCTGCGGAATAATAAAATGAAAAAACATAATATTTAACAACTAACTATTCAACAATACACAGCAATCCCAAAACCCGAAACATCGTGATTCACAAACTACAGAAGAAAAATCTAGTGTCTCTATACATCAGAATCTATCAAAAGAAAATACAGAAGATAATGGACATGGGGAAGAGTAGAAGGGGACTCCGAGGTCTGCGGACGCGGCAGTTATACCTTGAAGTTTCTAAAGTTGTCTCAGCTCACTGATAGTGTGGCTGATAAGGAGCACTTGGATCCGCACACGAAAAATATGTGCAGAAGAGTAGCATGAGTACACCACAATCGGTACCCAGTAAGTGCCAAGCCTAACCTTGGTAGAGTAGTGACGAGATCAGGTCCGGGANAGTAAGTGCCAAGCCTAACCTCGGTAGAGTAGTGATGAGGTCAGGTTCGAGCCCTACTGGAATATGATAATAAAGCAAGGCAAAAATGAAATATCGCAGTAAAATAAAGATTGAAATTTAACAAGAAAGAATTCATAGAAGGTAACAGCTCAATACACAGAGATAACAACAGGGGATCTCCCGAGATACCGTCTCGTAGTCCCAAATATAAATGTGCAGGGGGTGATCTACCGGAATACCATTCCGTAGTCCCAAAGTAAATATGCAAGACATGGGGATTTCCTGGAATACCGTTCCGTAGTCCCAAAGTAAATATACAGTACAGGGGGATCTCCCGGAATACTGTTCTGTAGTCCCAAAGTAAATATGCAGTACAGGGGGATCTCTCGGAATACCGTTCCATAGTCCCAAAGTAAATATGCAGCGCAAAAATAGAAATACAATATGTTTTTACTTTTTTATCGTTTGCTTCGATTCTCCTTTCTCCTGACTCTATTTGTTTTGTCATCTCTTCGAGCATCTTAACAATTTCCGGATTAGTCCCTGATTCTTGTTCATTTGATCTTACTATAGCTGACCCCGTTTTGTGGGTGACTTCTTGGGGTGAACTGGGCTCGCGTCTGGTTGGTGCCTAGGTTTGGCTATGCAATCGGGCTATTGCTACTTGTTGAACTTGCAACATCTCGAAGATCATACGCAAACTGATTTTGTTTTCCTTAGCATTTTGGGTATTTCGAGCTGCAGACCGGGTTCCACCATGAGTGCTATTTTCAGGGTCGGAACATTGTTTCGCCTCGATGGCCGCATGTAAATTGACGTCGATTGGCTATTCGACCTGAGCTCCAACGAGATTGACGAGTGGTCTTCCACCCCCAGGGGTTAAGTTGTTGTTCTCATCTTGAATGTCAGTTTCGTTGTCGATATGTAGGGCCATTAATTGAGAATTTGTCGTTTTCAACCTGAAATTAAAGATACTTCCAGGAGCAAGTGTAGAATGGTGTGTTTTGTAGAGATTCATACCAAACAACCACTATTATCCTTAGCTCCACGGTGGGCGCCAAACTGTTTACCCAAAAAACGGATAGAGTTGAATTTATACGTAGTCCTAAAGATACGTGGTATAATGTGGCACAAATCAAAAAGTGAGTATAAATAATATTAAGTATTGACTGTGCAAAGAAAGAAATACAAATCGAATTGAATAGAGGGATATTTAATGAATATGCAAGATGAATCAATGTATTAGCTCTCAAGAGGATATCTTCTATATAGGTGTCAATATGTTTTTCTCTATCAATAATATGAGAGTGTATCAATGCCTTGATCAAAGATCCCTTACAGAAATAATAGCTATTACTCTTGTCACATCTCTTTTTTTTCTCGAAGGGATAGGGGAGTTTTTTTCAATTTAAGTGACATTAATCGAAATGGGATTATTTATTTATTTTAGAGTTGCCACTTGGGATAATTTATGGTGTCCCAAGTCACTGATTTATTTTAAATCCCAAATTGAGGAAATTGACTCTTATTTATGGCCTGCGAACACAGAAGACCGGGTAAGGAATTCTGTTAACCCGGGAGAAAGTGTGAGGCACTCCCGAGTTCTGTGGTTTTAGCACGGTAGCCCAACTGTTAATAACTGGCCTAATTATCTGATTTAGTGCATATTTGAAACCTATTGTACATTTTTTACTTTTGAACCGCATTTAAAAATTATTTCTGGAATAAGTCACGATGTCGTACACTTATCGTTTTGGTACACATTGCAAAACCGCGCCACATGAAATGCACCTGCGATTTACGACATGTTTATTTTTATTACTATTTGAAGTTATGGTTGAGTTGCATGAAACGCGCACTCGAATTGAGATTTATGTATCACAACTATGCCACGGAAACCGTACAGAGTCACGATGATTTACTATTCACACCTAAGCAAACTACGATGTTCATAAGTGATTTTGTAAAGCGATTTACAGCAATCGGTTCTCAGTCTCTAATTTTCCAAACTAATTAAGCTCTAAATAAAGCCAAATCTTATGAAACGAAGAGTAACCAAATTGAAAGCAGATTCGTGATTTTAAAAGTCTAAAGATGCCGTGATTTTAAACAAGAACAAGTCAATACACAACACATAGAGTAATCAACATTATCACATTTAATTCAAACTCAATCATGATTTAACACAAAATCATATATAAAATAAAGATTTAGAGCTTAAGATGAAGGAAATGGACCTCTAAATAGATACGCGATTGTTTTAAAACTTGACAATGCACAGGACCACGATCGGACCTCGACAGGCGAAAGACTGACCAAACCTCGTCGGAAAACACTCGAATCTCGCGGACGAACTCGAACTCTACTCGACCCGGAGAAAACCGAAACTCAAAGAGCTGACCGGAACTTTAAGAAAGAATCAGCTCAGAGAAGCTTTATCAATCAACTTGGAAAAGAGAAAGAATCTGAAAAGTCTTCAATTGGTAGTGTATTATAGTACTGGCTATCTCAATTCTCGTGCTTTGAGCCTAGAGAATTGCTACTGTTTCGTGACCTCCATTTTCTGCTATTCTAATTCCCGAATTCTCTTAGTCTCCTCTATTCTATTTCACTTTATCCGTTCCTTTTTCTTTCACTCTTTGCCTTCTTTTTTGTTTTTGTTTTTTTGCAGGTTGCGGCTGCTTGAGTCTTTTTGTGTCTGAAGTGGGGGAATTAGCTTAGGGTTTTTGGATGTTAATTTAGTTTATATATGGTAGTGGGGAGTGAGTATTGCCCCTTGGATGAAAGTAGATCAATGACTATGATTAAGGAAGGGGTTTGATGGGTGAGAAAAGGGTTTGGGCTAAAAGGGATTGGGAAGAATGAGCCTTTGTCTTGCTGGGCCACTAAAATTCGAAAATGAGCTCTCAATTGGTCCAAATGCAATTCTTTCTCGTTGAATAAAAATAAAAATAAAAATACTATCAAAATATACTAATTAATCTTAGTTAATAAGAATACATTATTAAAGCGAACTATATATTAAAATAAAAATATTTTTGGTATTTTTTTAAATGTTATAAATATTATAAAATACTAATAAGCTAAAAACGTTATAAAACTAGTTTTGTGTTTTCAAACTTCTGTTTTAAAATTAAAACTAAAAGTTGACTGAAATCCTATTAAAAATGAATATAAAAAAAATATTGTTGAAATACTACTTTTAAAAGTTGCGCGGGTAAAAAATTACGTGCTTACAACTACCCCTCTTTGCTTGGAAACACGAAGTGTTTTTGAGCAAAGAATCAAGTAAGTGACGTAATGAATTTCTGACCTGTCACTTATTTAAAATGATTGTGACCGAGCCCTGGTATCTGAGCTGCCTACATATCCTTGGCTATAAAGGAATCAGGCCACGTGTAGTTCAGAATTGAATGAAGTGATGGAGTGTGTGGAGAGGATGAGAGAGTCGAGTGAGGTTCCG
>AWOL01S0227132.1:0-13936 GCA_000715115.1 Nicotiana otophora | reverse complement strand
GTAGATTCTTATTCCATCAAGATTCCCACCCTATCTGTTAGCTTGTCGATTCTAGCATCTTGATTTTGCATGCACTTGGTCAAGCCAGCGATTGCTTCTGTCAAGTTTGCCAACTGCTCTTCCACAGATGAAGTGTTTATCACCATGGCTTGCATGATTGTTGTAGATGATGGGGAGTTGCATGGATTGTCATACAAATTGATTCTCGAATGGCTCACGCTACGCGGTGTAAGTGGGGAGGATCCATCACTTGAAGCATCATCATCTTCCTTCACAACCGAGTTCTTGGATCCGGAGAGGTCAAGCAGAGCAAGATTTTTCTTGATCTTTTCAGCAACATCACTTCCTCCTTCGGGTACGTTTGTGGAAGATCTTGCTCATTTTGAGGATGAAGATCCGAAAACAGGGTTGATGTGGACGACACTTGGGGTGCTTGTTGTCCTAAAGATATTGCCTTGCTCCTCATAACTCGTCTAAAACTTCCAAAGGTAACATCGAGGATGCTTTCCACATCAGCATAGAACCTGGAATTAGCAGCCTTGGTGGAAGTTGAATTGGAGTTGATTTTCTTTGAAGCCATTTCAGTATTCTTGAACTTTGGTGATTGAAAAGATGAGATGAGAGGTAGAGATTGTCCCACTGGATGTGTCAGAATTTGTAGACAATAAATTGCATCAAGAAAATAAAATCAAGACAGAAAAATATCGCAACAATCGTAGTATTTAATTTCAAATAATATGAGTGTACAATCTCTATGAATCCTCTAATTCTTCTTTCCAATAGTAAATAAATTCAAGGTCCTTCGAGCTTGATCTTGAATATATAGTTGTTGCCACGAACGATGATCTTGTTCTTGAGCTTGATTGCTTGAACTTGAACTTGATTTGTTCTTCGTTCTTGAGCTTGAACTTGATTTGTTCTTCGTTCTTGAGCTTGAACTTGAACTTGAAACTTGTGGAGGAATTTGCAGTGTTTGATCCACAAGCTCTTTCTTGCTTCTTGTTATAACTTCTGGTCCCTTTTTCTGAGTTACGAAGACCCCTATTTATAGTTGTGGAATGGAGGAGTTATGATAAGAACAAACTTTTTCTGACCAATCAAATTGAAGTGTGACATGGCCATATTTGATTGGCCAAAAACATGTCACTTGCACACGTGTTGGCCATCTAATGTGACTTGACATGCCTTGTCATTTTGACACGTGGCATGATCCTATTGGCTTTTCCGTTTCACTTGGCGCGCCATGTCATTTGACACGTGGCACCAATCTGGGCCACTAGGAAGATGACATCTTGGGCTTAAAAAGTGGGCTCATTATTCATGACCCAATTAAATGGGCTAGTCCGATAATATTGGACCTTTATTTAAATCAATTTTATTAGATTTAAATAATTAAGTCAATATATATTAGCCTATAATATTTATTTAGGCCAAAATACAATTAATTTGAGATTAAATCCAAATTTCTTATGGATTTAAACTTAACAAAATTATAATTGTCTACAGTAGCGGCAGTAAACCGGGGATATCTTCTCAGAGCTGGTGTTGGTTTTTTTGGTCTCTCAAGTTTCTTTGGGGTATTTTCGCAAATAATTAGGTGATGGAAATGAAGTCGGGGCACACACCTACTTGAGAGGGAAAACTTTAGGATATGATGTTTCGAAATTATGAGCACCGGGAAAATCAAGGGCCAACAAACTGAATACTGGACTTCGTCCAAAAAAAGGATATTTGACCCGTAGTGAAGGCCCAATTGTAACGGCCTTAAGATTGGTGTGGAAACGACACCAGGTAGCCACTTTTAAGTATGTTGTTTAAAATATATTCATAGTTTACAATGTATCTAAAGATTAGCCAATTCGCTCAAACTTTAGGATATCAGTCCTAAAGTTCGAAAATGGTATCCAGAAATTCGAACCTTATGTCCTGAATTTTAGTTAGCATTTCAAAAATTCAGGGCACTTAGTCCTGAATTTCAAATTAGCAGCTCAAAAGACACTAACTCTTAAATTTTCAATTAACAGCTCAAAAATTTCAGGTTACTTAGTCTTGACGTTTGGGCGAATTGGCTAATCTTTAAATATATTATAGATTGTGGAGATATTTTACTTAAAACGGCCTTAAAAGTGGCTATTGGTGCACCTTATGGTTCTCAATTTTGAATGGATTATCACTCTTGGGTAACTTTCTTTTTCCATTTCTCTTTTTTTTTTAGAACTAAATCTACAAATTTAAATTATACACATTGTAGAAAATAACTACATAATTAGATCATTTATAAGGTAAAATACGAGTACATTTCTAAACTTAAGTTATAATATTGACGAGAAAAGATTTTTTTACACTATCATGTGATTTTACTTATGATAGAAAATTAGTTTCTATTTTTACTTGATTAATAATTAATGTTTATCAAGATATCTTACTTGTAATTACCTAATAAGTGACTTGATTATGTAATTATTTTATATTACATTAATGCGTTGNTTCTATTACGTTAATGCAGTAGAACTCAAACTCAAATTTCCATAATAATCACTACTTAATTGGTAATCTATCTACTCACCGGTTAAACTATATGGATACTAATAGTCGGGTAAATGGGTTCACTCATCGAGACTTATAACTTCGAGTGTCAGTCACGGCCTTCGAATTTTTGACTGTAGCTATGAGTCTATGGAAGGAATAATGAACAAATTTCAAATGTTATACTCCAATTGTCAGTCCAAACCTACATTGTGATTCCCTAGAGAAAGGTGAATGAATCTGACACAACATATAGGGAGAGTGGTTTCTTGAAATTTACAAGCGGTCTTTATTTTCATATATTTGTCTTCTTACTTGATATTTTTGGACTCTTTTGTAACTTGAGGTTAACGTCTACAAACCTGTATCAAAGAAGATTGTTGATATGAAACCAAAACAGATAAAACAAAATGAAAAAAATACAAATATCTATGGGAGCAAGAGCAAAAGGTAACGTTTGGATACATATCTGTATCCAATCTAAACACTCACTTTTAAATCTTAACTACTCTCTAGTTTTATAAATATCAGTGCAATTTCAACACAAGTAATTCTTAGAAAAAATTTGTTTATGTGATGAAAATTAAAATATCTCTATGACTTGTTAGAGTTAAGTAGCAGAATTTACATTGTTCTGTTGCATCTTAGAAATGAACTTGCGTCTGCATTTCTGCAAGGCTAAAGAACTTGAAGAGTGATAATGCACACACTTCAAATAACATAAATTCATCTACCGCATCCATGTTGTATAACAACCTTATAAATGCATATTTATCATCTTATAGAACAACAAATGTTGTAGTTCCAAGTAGAAATCTCAAATAACAGACACATGGCACACAATGAGCGAGATCAAATTGCAATATTAGGATTTAGGACTTAATTTCGTTGACGTAGGTTGGTTCATTACTTGGGAACCTTTATTACAACAAAAAGCAATAGCCTAGCATGCAAGTGTGAACATAATTTACCCACATGAAGTATCTGTGCAGTTAGATTTCTTACGGAAGGTAAGAGAAACAAAGAAGAAACATTACACTAGTGTAAAATAGGTTTCTTCTAGGGCACAACATAGACTCCTAAAATGTCAAATCTTGGTTACTCATGGTTGATCAGTATCCAATTGGCTGACAATAAAAGAGGAGATCCTCATTACTAGTGGATTTGTTCATCCATGGATTAAGTGTTACAATCATAAGATAAATGGAGAAGCAATTACCCTTATATATATTTGACAATAGTATGGTTGCATGAGGTAGCTTCGAACCCAATAACACTACCATCTGCTCCTTGAAGAGCCAATCCACTTGTCTAGGTCCAAAGTTATACAACTACATTTTTACAGCAAACATGCAATCATGCACTTTTAGCTTCCAATAGGACAGGAAAGAGGGTGAGGTGAACCCTTGAAAGAAAGGAGGAAAAAGTGAAATTAATCCCTTTACATTGGTTACAAGTCGGGCGGTCGTGCATCTTAAGACCATACAAAGATTTGTTTTGAAATTCTTACTTTCTCCTGGACAAAGATCAACTTAATTCCGAGAAGCCCAATTCCAGATTAAAATTGACTAAACCATCCCCAACCTATGTGCTCCCATACTTGCAAAAGTCATTTTCTTATTACATTGATATTGTTGATGTGCAAACATATCCAATAGACCGAGATCACTTGGTAGGTCTGAATATAAGACCCAGAAATCGTTCAGGCAGGCAATTTGTATCATACATAAAATCCTACCTTTGATTATACCTGGCCTTTGACACTTAAAACCATAAATCCTAAAGAAAACTTTCCTTATATATCATCAAGTAGTATATAAATTCTCAATGCTCAGCTAAATTAGTTTGTCATGAAGATATAATTATGGAAAACACAAAATGAAACATAAGCCAATTTAAAGATAACATCCAAATTACCATCTTAGCAACTTTCTTCCAGAAACGTTGCCTTTGCCGCGAAATAAGCATTCTGCAATGCTATCTCCTGTTTGTTGGTCCACCCATTAGCACTACTGCTCTCTTTCGTTCCTTGGTTAGTTCTCTTTCTCTTCAATCCCGTGCCTTTCTTTCCCGTGCCATTATCATCCTTTCCACAACCCGCAACTTCATATGATGGGCCAACTAAACTTTCTTTACTAGTCTTTTGAGCATGTGCAGGGATCTTTGGCTCATTCTTTAAATCACCCTTTCTTTTCTCAACTGAATTGTCAGTGGAAGCACATCCTAGTACTTTACTAATATGTGGGTACCGTATAGAACTACGTGTAACCTTTCTCTCTATACTATTAACCGCGCCATTATTCTGCAGTTTTACAATACTCAATCTTGACGACCTTCGCAGCCTAGTACTGGATTTTTGTGGGCTTCGTTACCAAAAATCTCAGTAGCGGCGAAAGTAAACCGAGGAGATCTTCTCACATCGGGTGTTGGTTTTTCATGGTCTCTCGAGTATCTTTGGGGCATTTTCGCAAACAGATAGGTGACATAAATGAAGTCAGGGCACACACCTACTTGGGAGGGAAAACTTCAGGACATGATGTTTCGAAATTGTGAGCACGGGGAAAATCAAGGGCCGACAAACTGGATACCGGACTTCATCAGAAAAAAAAGAAGGGATATTGGACCCGTAGTGAAGGCCCAACGGTAACGGCCTTAATATTGGTGTGGAAATGCCACCAGGTAGTCACTTTTAAGTATATTGTTTAAAATATATCCATAGTTTACAATGTATCTAAAGATTAGCCAATTCGCTCAAACTTCAGGATATCGTGTCCTAAAGTTCGAAAATAATATCCAGAAATTCGAATCTTATGTCCTGAATTTTAATTAGCATTTCAAAACTTCAGGGCATTTAGTCCTGAATTTCAAATTAGTTGGTTAGAAATTCAGGCACTTAGTCCTGAATTTCAAATCAGCAGCTCAAAAGATACTAAGTCCTAAATTTCAAATTAACAGCTCAAAGATTTAGGATACTTAGTCTTGAAATTTGGGCGAATTGGCTAATCTTTAAATATATTATAGATTGTGGAGATATTTTACTTAAAACGGCCTTAAATGTGGCTATTGGTGCACCTTGTGGTTCTCAATTTTGAATGGGTTATCACTCTTGGGTATTTTTCTTTTTCCCTTTCTCTTTTTTTGTCCAACTAAATCTACAAGTTTAAATTATACATATTGTAGAAAATAACTATATAATTATATCACTTATAAGGTAAAATACGAGTAAATTTCTAAACTTAAGTTATAATAATGACGTGAAAAGATTTTTTGACAATATCATGTGATTTATTATGATAGCAAATTAGTTTCTATTTTTACTTGATTAATAATTAATGTTTATTAAGAGATCTTACTTGTAATTATCTAGTAAGTGACTTGATTATGTAATTATTTTCTATTACGTTAATGCAGTAGAACTCAAACTCAAATTTCCATAATAATCACTACTTAATTGGTAATCTATCTACTCACCGGTTAAACTATATGGATACTAATAGTCGGGTAAATGGGTTCACTCATCGAGACTTATAACTTCGAGTGTCAGTCACGGCCTTCGAATTTTTGACTGTAGCTATGAGTCTATGGAAGGAATAATGAACAAATTTCAAATGTTATACTCCAATTGTCAGTCCAAACCTACATTGTGATTCCCTCGAGAAAGGTGAATGAATCTAGCACAACATATAGGGAGAGTGGTTTCTTGAAATTCAAAAACGGTCTTTGTTTTCATATATGTGTCTTCTTACTTGATGTTTTAGGACTCTTTTGTAACTTGAGGTCAATGTATACAAACATATATCAAAGAATATCGTTGATATGAAACCAAAACAGGGAAAATAAAATGAAACAAACACAAAAATCCATGGGACCAAGAACAAAAGGTAACATTTGGATACGTATCTGTATCCAATCCAAATACTCACTTTTAAGTCTTAACTACTCTCTAGTTTTATAACTATCGGTGCAATTTCAACATAAACAATTCTTAGAAAAAATTTATTTCTATGATAAAAATTGAAATATCTCTATGACTTGTTAGAGTTAAGTAGCAGAATTTACATTATTCCATTGCATCTTAGAAATGAACTTGCGTCTGCATTTTTGCAAGGCTAAAGAACTTGAAGAGTGATAATACACACATTTCAAATAACATAAATTCATCTACCGCATCCATGTTGTCTAACAACTTTACAAATGCATATTTATCATCTTATAGAACAACAGAGGTTGTAGTTCCAAGTAGAAATCTCAAATAACAGACACATGGCACACGTTGAGCGCGGTCAAATTGCAATATTAGAATTTAGGACTTAATTTCGTTGACGTAGGTAGGTTAATTACTTGGGAACCTTCATTAAACAAAAAGCAATAGCCTAGCATGCACGTGTGAATATAATTTACCCACATGAAGTATCTGTGCAGTTAGATTTCTTACAGAAGGTAAGGGAAAAAAGAAGAAGCATTACACTAGTGGACTCCTAAAATATCAAATCTTGGTTACTCATGGTTGCTCAGTATCCAGTTGGCTGACAATGAAATAGGAGATCCTCATTACTAGTGGATTGCTTCAGCCATGGATCAAGTGCTATAATCATAAGATAAATGGATAAGCGATTACCCTTGTATATATTTGGAAGTGTATGGGTAGAGCAGGCTTGGAGTGGCTGACGAGGCTGTTTAATGTTATTTGTAGGACGAAGAGGATGTCGGATGAGTGGAGGTGGAGTACGATGGTTCCGTTGTATAAGAACAAATTGATATCCAGAGTTGTAATAATTATAGGGGTATCAAATTAGTGAGTCATACCATGAAAGTTTGGGAGAGGGTGGTTGAAGCAAGGGTGAGGAGGTCGGTATCTATATCTAACAACCAGTTTGGATTCATGCCAGGTCATTCTACTACGGAAGCTATACACCTTATTAGGATACTGGTGGAACAGTATAGGGAGAGGAAGAAGGATACGCACACGGTGTTTATTGATCTGGAGAAAGCGTATGACAAGGTTCCTAAAGAAGTTCTCTGGAGATGCCTGGAGGCTAAAGGTGTGTCGGTTTCCTACATTAGGGTGATTAAGGACATGTATGATGGGCCTAAGACTCGGTTTAGGACAGTAGGAGGCGAATCTGCATATTTTCCGGTTGTTATGGGATTTTACCAAGGTTCTGCGCTCAGCCCGTTCTTGTTTGCCCTGGTGATGGACGCGTTAACACATCATATTCAAGGGGAGGTGTCATGGTGTATGTTATCCGCTGATGACATAGTTCTTATTGATGAGTCGCGAGCCGGTGTTAACGAGAGGCTGGAGGCCTGGAGACAAGTTCTTGAGTCTAAGGGTTTCAAGTTGAGCAGGACAAAGACGGAATACCTGGAGTGCAAGTTCAACCCTGAGTCAAGGGAAGTGGACGTGGATGTGGGGCTTGTATCACAGGTCATCCCGAGTAGAGGCAGTTTCAAGTACCTTGGGTCAGTTATCCAAGGGGGAGGGGAGATCGACGAGGATGTCACACACCGTATTGGAGTGGGGTGGATGAAGTGGAGGTTAGAATCTGGAGTCCTGTGTAACAAGAGAGTGCCACCGATACTCAAAGGTAAGTTTTATAGAGTGGTGGTTAGACCAACCATGATGTATGGGGCTGAGTGTTGGCCTGTTAAGAACTCACATATCCAGAAGATGAAAGTAGAAGAAATGAGGATGTTGAGGTGGATGTGCGGGCACACTAGGATGGATAAGATTAGGAATGATGATATTCGGGAGAAGGTGGGCGTGGCTCCCATTGATAACAAGATGCGGGAAGCGAGGCTTAAATAGTTCGGACACGTTCAGAGGAGAAGCCCACATGTTCCGGTAAGGAAATATGAGCGGATGGCCTTAGAAGGCTCGAGAAGAGGTAGATGGCGGCCTAAGAAGTATTGGGGAGAGGTAATCATGCAAGACATGGCGAGGCTTCAGATTTCAGAGGACATGGCCCTTGATAGGGAGCTATGGAGGTCGAGTATTAGGGTTGTAGGTTAAGAGGTAGTTGAGTCTTTCCTTAGTTCGTACATTTGTGAGGCTAGCTTGGTAGGATTTTTGTCTGAGATAGCTAGTGGCAATGTTGTGTCTTACTACTCATTCGTTTTTCATAGAGTCGACTCTATTTAATGGTTACCGCTTTTGCTCTGCACCTATTTTCTGGCTTTCTTGTTAATTTTTTCTTATGGTATTTATTGGTGGAATTGATATTGTCTATTTTCTATTCTTTTCTTTTCTTTTCTTCTTCTTGAGTCGAGGGTCTTTCGGAAACAACCTCTATACTCTGCGGGTAGGGGTAAGGTCTGCATACACACTACCCTCCCCGAACCCCACTAGTGGGATTACTGGGTTGTTATTGTTGTTGTTGTTGTTGTTGATGATGATGGTTTCATGAGGCGGCTTAAAACCCAATAACACTACCATTTGCTCCTTAAAGAACCAATCCACTTGTCTAGGTCCAAAGTTATACAACTACATTTTTGCAGCAAACAAGTGATCAGGCACATTTAGCTTCCAATAAGAGGAGAGGGAGGGTGAGGTGAACCCTTGAAAGAGAAGGAGGAAAAAGTGAAATTAACCCCTTGACATTGGTTACAGGTCGGGCGGTCGTGCATCTTAAGACCATCCAAAGACTTTTTTTGACATTCTTAGTTTCTCCTGGAAAAAAATCAACTTAATTCCGAGAGGCCCAATTTCAGACTAAAATTGACTAAACCATCCCCAACCTATCAGCTCCCATACTTGCAAAAGTCATTTTCTTATTACATTGATACTGTTGATGTGCAGACATATCCAATTGACCGAGATCACTTGGTAGGTCTAAATATAAGACCTAGAAATCATCCGGGCAGGCAATTTGTATCATACATGAAATCCTACCTTTGATTATACCAGGCCTTTGACACTTAAAACCATAAATCCTAAAGACAACTTTCCTTATATATATCATCAAGTAGTATATAAATGCTCAATGCTCGGCTAAATTAGTTTGTCATGAAGATAGAATTATGGAAAACACAAAATGAAACATAAGCTAATTTAAAGATCACATTCAAATTACCATCTTAGCAACTTTCTTCCAGAAGTTAGGCGTTGCTTTTGCCGCGAAATAAGCATTCTGCAATGCCATCTCCTAATTGTTGGTCCACCCGTTAGCACTATTGCTCTCCTCCGTTCCTTGGTTAGTTCTCTTTCTCTTCAATCACGTGCCTTTCTTTCCCGTGCCATTATCATCCTTTCCATAGCCCTCAACTTCAGGGCCAAGTAAACTTTCTTTACTAGTCTCTTGAGCATGTGTAGGGATCTTTGGCTCATTCTTTAAATCACCCTTTCTTTACTTAACTAAATTGTCAGTGGAAGCACAACCTAGTACTTTACTGACAAGTGGGTCCCGAGTAGAACTACGTGTAACCATTCTCTCTATACTATTAACCGCGCCATTATTCTGCAGATTTACAATGCTCAATCTTGACGACCTTCCCAGTCTAGTACTGGATTTTTGGGAGCTTTTTGAGACTTCAATATGATTTTTGTGGGCTTCGTTAGCAGAAATCGCAGTAGCAGCGGCAGTAAACTTGGGGAGATCTTCTCACATCGAGTGTTGGTTTTTCTTGGTCTCTCGAGTTTCTTTGGGGCATTTTCGCAAACAGATAGGTGACGGAAATGAAGTCGGGGCACACACCTACTTGGGAGGGAAAACTTCATGATATGATATTTCGAAATTGTGAGCACGGGGAAAATCAAGGGCCGACAAACTAGATTCCGTACTTCGTCAAAAAAAAATAGGGATACTGAACCCGTAGTGAAGGCCCAACTGTAACGGCCTTAAGATTGGTGTGGAAATTACACCAGGTAGCCACTTTTAAGTACGTCGTTTAAAATATATTCATAGTTTACAATTTATCTAAAGATTAGCCAATTCGCTCAAACTTCAGGACATCGTGTCGTAAAGTTAGAAAATGGTGTCCAAAAATCCGAATCTTATGTCCTGAATTTTAATTAGCATTTCAAAAAATTCAGGGCACTTAGTCCTACATTTCAAATTAATAGTTTAGAAATTTAGGCACTTAGTCCTGAATTTCAAATTAGCAGCTCAAAAGACACTAAGTCCTAAGTTTCAAATTTACAGCTCAAAAACTCAGGATACTTAGTCTTGAAGTTTGGGCGAATTGGCTAATCTTTAAATATATTATAGATTGTGGAGATATTTTACTTAAAACGGCCTTAAACGTGGCTAGTGGTGCACCTTGTGGTTCTCAATTTTGAATGGGTTATCACTCTTGGGTATTTTTCTTTTTCCCTTTCTCTTTTTTTTTTCCAACTAAATCTACAAGTTTAAATTATACACATTGTAGAAAATAACTACATAATTAGATCACTTATAAGGTAAAATACGAGTAAATTTCTAAACTTAAGTTATAATACTGACGTGAAAAGATTTTTTTATACTATCATGTGATTTTACTTATGATAGCAAATTAGTTTCTATTTTTACTTGATTAATAATTAATGTTTATCAAGAGATCTTACTTGTAATTACCTAGTAAGTGACTTGATTATGTAATTATTTTCTATTACATTAATGCGGTGGACAAGAGTGGGTTGCTCTAGTGGCAAGCACCCTCCACTTTCAACCAAGAGGTTGTGAATTCGAGTCACCCCAAGAGCAAGGTGGGGAGTTCTTGGAGGGAATGAGCCGAGGGTCTATCGAAAACAACCTCTCTACCCCAGGGTAGGGGTAAGGTTTGCGTACACACTACCCTCCCCAGACCCCACTAGTGGAATTATACTGGGTTGTTGTTATTGTTGTTGTTGTTGTACGTTAATGCGGTAGAACTCAAACTCAAATTTCCATAATAATCATTACTTAATTGGTAATCTATCTACTCACCGGTTTAACTATAGGGATACTAATAGTCGGGTTAATGGGTTCACTCATCGGGACTTATAACGTCGAGTGTCAGTCACGATCTTCGAATTTTGGACTGTAGCTATGAGTCTATGGAAGGAATAATGAACAAAGTTCAAATGTTAAACTCCAATTGTCAGTCCAAGCTTAAATTGTGATTCCCTAGAGAAAGGTGAATGAATCTGGTACAACATATAGGGAGAGTGGTTTCTTGAAATTCACAAGCGGACTTTGTTTTCATATACTTGTCTTCTTACTTGATGTTTTAGGACTCTTTTGTAACTTGAGGTCAACGTCTACAAACCTGTATCAAAGAAGATCGTTGATATGAAACCAAAACAGGGAAAAGAAAATGAAAGAAACACAAAAATCCATGGGAGCAAGAACAAAAGGTAACGTTTGGATACGTATCCCAAACACTCACTTTTAAGTCTTAACTACTCTCTAGTTTTATAAATATCGGTGCAATTTCAACATAAACAATTCTTAGAAAAAAATTGTTTGTGATGTAAATTGAAATATCTCTATGACTTGTTAGAGTTAAGTAGCAGAATTTACATTGTTCTGTTGCATCTTAGAAATGAACTTGCGTCTGCATTTCTGCAAGGCTAAAGAACTTGAAGAGTTATAATGCTTACACTTCAAATAACATAAATTCATCTACCGCATCCATGTGTCTAACAACCTTACAAATGCGTATGTATCATCTTAGAACAACAGAGGTTGGAGTTCCAAGTAGAAAACTCAAATAACAGACACATGGCACACGTTGAGCGCGGTCAAATTGCAATATTAGGATTTAGGACTTAATTTCATTGACGTAGGTAGGTTCATTACTTGGGAACCTTCATTACAACAAAAAGCAATAGCCTAGCATGCACGTGTGAACATAATTTACCCACAGGAAGTATCTGTGCAGTTAGATTTCTTACAGAAGGTAAGAGAAAAAAAGAAGAAGCATTACACTAGTGTAAAAGAGGTTTCTTCCAGGGCACAACATAGACTCCTAAAATGTCAAATCTTGGTTACTCATGGTTGCTCAGTATCCAGTTGGCTGACAATGAAAGAAGAGATCCTCATTACTAGTGGATTTGTTCAGCCATGGATCAAGTGTTACAATCATAAGATAAATGGAGACGCGATTACCCTTGTATATATTTGACAATAGGATGGTTTCATGAGGCGGCTTCAAACCCAATAACACTACCATCTGCTCCTCCATTGTTTGATGCATTCTCAGAAGTCTCAAGGCAGGGGCTACTGTTCAGTTTATCCGCTTCATTATGAGAGGTAGAAGTTTTTAGTCCCTGGTGAGCTGTGATTGGATCAGTTTCAGAATTCTGGTGTAAAAAGCTGCTCGAAAAGCTCTGTGAACCAATTGCTTTTCTTTCACATTTGAGCATGGCAGACATTGATGATTTCGGAATTTCAGCAAGTTTTGATGTCAACTCCGAGGGATTATGGAAGAGCAGATGAGCCACAGTGCGGTCTACTGGATTTGTCTGTGTCTCTACATTGGGCGGTCTCGCAATTCTGTAACAAAATGGAAACAGAAAAATGATGAATATGATCACAAAGCCCTGGAAACGACCTATGTTCCCCTAGATGAATATGAATGAACAAGGATACTAGAGCTGCAATCTCACAGCTATCCAAGATCATAATTTAATGTAAATCCAAAACTTACATAAAGATGAGTAATCGAGAGTATGGGACACACTACAAAGCTGAGGTCAGTTCTAAAATGCATGAAGTAGTAAGTTGTTGCTAGGATTGAGCTCAATTCACAATCATGAAGAAACCATTCCCACGAATATTAAATTCTCGTTGCATGGGCTCTCTTGGAAACTGATAAGTACTGAAGTTAATGAATAATTCTACTGACTTCAATAAGCTCTATTAAACAAGACTGCATTGGCAAACAAGAGACCAGGAAATGGAAAATGGCAGGGTCTTTGTTCCTATAAGTGGTGTATGCACGTGCCTTTGGATAACTATGGATTTGAGCTTAAATTTTTAACAAGTTTAAGTACAATTCTGGGTAGACGCTGAATAATCAACCTGATCTAGACAGGCTGCTAGTGCAAAACGGCATTCTGGAGAGAGAACTTTGTTTAAAGGAAAAGAATGCAGTCTTCCACTCATCATGCATCAAACGGTAGAACTACAAAAGCAGAGATGAAGCAGATAATGCATCTTTGCAACAACTGCCAAATTATGAAGCTATTTGATGAAAGAAACATTTTATTGCATACAATTCAATGATCAGAGGAAGTCGTATCAGTTGTTCCTTCACCTTTGCTACTTCAATTTGGTGGTACTAAATCAAGTAGATGTTATATTTTTCAATTTCTTGTTCAAATCTGCAGTATACAAATTTAATTTCAGCTTTAATTTGAATATAGAATTAGCTACTTAATACTTCTTAGATCGAGAGAATACTTTCTGAACATCAATAAAATAACTACTAAACTTGTCGTATTGTTTTT
>AWOL01S0227040.1:0-15156 GCA_000715115.1 Nicotiana otophora | reverse complement strand
ATTTCATGGATGAATTCCAATATACCTAGCATATATTTCCTATATGGTTAACTGGGATAAGTCCTGATGCTTGTTTGACATGTTAGTTTGAAGTTTATATGTTTCACCTACCATTAGTCCATGTATTTGCTTTAAGACTTTGAGCCTGTGTTATGACTGATATCTGCCTCACACTCGATATGTTAAGTTTCTCATGTTCAAACTAAGTGATTGTTGCCCCATGTCTATTAGTCTGTTAGTTATTCTACTTGGCTGCAAGTTAGTTTTAACCATGTCCTCCTTAGGCTCTCATATTTAAGTTATTTTTGTATAACTGCTCCTTACTTGTGTACCTGATTATGACTCCTCTAAAATTTCCTCGTTAAAACTCTTAGGTCTAAGGTCCCTTTTAGGTTAATTATGAACCATGCTTACATGGAAATTCTAATTAACTTTGGCTTGCTATCTCTTAACATGTTTTCTGGGAAATATAACTTGTATCTATTATGTGTATGCTATACATGCTGAGACCTTGTGTAATCCCACATGTGTGTCTTTGATTTGGAAAGCTTCTGTTTCTCCGTTAGCTACAACCCTAAGAGATAATTGTGTAATCGACTTAGCATATAGCTTGTCACTTGAATGGTCAATGTGATGGGTAAGCAAGGTATTGGTTTAAACTTTATTGTTAGACCATTTTGGTGCTGGGAGTTGAAGCATATCTATAGTTATCTGGGGTATGGGCCTCCTCATCCACCGAAAGCCTAGAAGAATCCTTGATTTAATTTGTATCTATGTAGGGCCTATAGTCGTCCTAGCTAGGCATGTGGTCATTTATTTGAGTTTGTATTAATTTTATTGGGCTTGTAATAATCTGTAATACATATAATGAGGAGTTAATGAAAATGGGGGCTGGGATACTTTAATTCTCGCATGAAAGAGTAGAAAACATGCTTATAGGATCTAAATACTTTATTTGCTATTTGCTCAACATGCTCTATTTCTATATGTTGTTAGACAATATGCCTACAGGATCTCGTTGAGTAGTCGAGATTTGCTTACATTGATACTTCTTTCAATCAAGTGACTCATCTTGATGCCATGTCTATAGGACCTTAAATTGATCAATCAAAACTTCCCTTCTTATTCTTATCATATTGCCCTCCTAGACAACATGCCTAAAGGGATAAATAAAACGAGTACGTGTTCTTAACTATTTGTTTCCCAAATACCAATTGTTTAGAAAGCATACCTATAGGGTATAACTACTCACCTAAAAAGCATGCCTATAGGACCAAAGATGAATAATTTTGCGGCTTCAATGGTCTCACTGACCATATGTAAATCGCCTAGAGATTATGCCTATAGATCTTTAACAAGAACTATAATCAGCAACTTTGCCAAGATAATCTGCCTAGAAGTACTGCCTATGGGATTTTATTGAGTCATTCAATCACATAGAAATCATTCCTATAGGTATTGAACAATTTAAAGCACCTTGACTCCAAATCTGCCTGCCTACAACAATTTACTTCATAATCTGGAGCATTGTTAGCGTAAGCCCATGACTATTTGCGTGCACGTGTGCCTATGTGCGGAGGCCAATTTGAGCCCTTAATTGTTAACAATGTGCATTCCTAATTATTTTGATTGTACGCATAGTTTTATCATTTTTGAGCATCCTATGTGATGTATAGAACTACCAAAGTACTAGGTTCAAAGCCTCCTGGACCATAGGCATGGGATGGGTAAAGCACACATAGGGCGTGATTTAGAATTGAACTAGAACGCTTCAGGTAACCAACTTTAAGATACTAATCAGGTAGAAGGAGGTGATAGTCCGTGCCCACTGAATAATATGAGCAACCATTATCTTTAAGGGAGTTGCAACAAATTATTTATGTTACATGGGGTAATCCCTTAGGTTAAACAATTTAGGAACCCCCTCCGTTATTGTCTGTATGCTTGTTGAACTTAGGCTATATCATGTAATCTTCAAGGATTGTATAACTGTTTATTAATAATAATTTGCTTTCCTTTCTTACGTGCAATTTGTTTGTCTTGTAAGGTTTGAATCTTTATCGTTCTTTAACTATATGATCACATAGGACAATTATAATTCCATAACCCTACATATCGTAAAAATCTGGCTGAGATACACAGTTGTGGACCTCGAAGAGTGCCTAACCCCTTCTCTTTGGGGGTAAATTGAGGCCTTTTCCCAATCTTTGGTGATACATACTAGTTAAAATAAAGTATCTGCAAATAGGTGCCCTAACACACCTTAAAATAACTAGGTGACGACTCTTCTCTTTTAATACTCATTTAAAGGAGTTATCATACGTCGAAGCCCGTTTTCGCGAGAAAACGGGGCGCGACAACATGGTGACTCTGCTGGGAATATGCTTAGGCTCTTACCATAATGAAGTTTTTGCTTATGTGGATTGATGGATTATTTGACTTCTTTCATGGACATCCCCCTCCCTATTTCCCTTATTCTCTTAAAATTTCTATATCACGTATCTACCGTCCGTATTTGCTTCATTTAATTACGTTCTCAAACTTTTCATAAGCTATGCAAACTTCTCTCCTTTGTCTTTCTTGTTTCCCTTTTGTTTATCTTTATCGCATTATTTACTATTCTTACATGCTTTCATCATGAAACATATCTGGCAACGTGTTATTATGTTTTGCAAACTACATGCTTTTAACATCATACTCCACTCATGCCTATTATCAACATGGGGCACTTGATGAATGTACGTGCTTTCCTAAAAACATCCTATTAAACTGGAAAGGCTTATTAGCGGTAGACTAGTCGATCAGCGATGCAGTGGATGCTCCAGTGCCTTTCCTTCTCAAGTCGTCCACTTGAGAGTATCAGTCTAGACCCTTCTAGAAACCCCACTCTAATTTGAAATGTACATACATCATGTTAAACCTAGTATGGATTGAAACGTCATTGGCACATTAATCCACTTAGTTAAACCTAGTTCAAAGTCCAAAGGAATTGCAACAATCCCAAAGGACACAATCATGTTATGTTGATTACTTGGAGAAACGTGCCAACATGTTGACCGCTATTGCTTAAATAGTCAAATTTGGAGGGGTAAAGGGCTAACTTTTATTTGTTTTCATAAAATGAAGCACGAAATTCCCAGCTTTGGCATGGTCTAGAATATCCCACCACTACNCAAATTTGGAGGGGTAAAGGGCTAACTTTTATTTGTTTTCATAAAATGAAGCACGAAATTCCCATCTTTGGCATGGTCTAGAATATCCCACCACCATTGATTGATTAGTGGAATAACCTTTCACTATGTGACAGAAACCACACGAGAAGGGTGATGGGTAACATGTCGTCTGTGTAAACATTCGATCGAACAGAGAATTATTTGAGGCAACCACCATGTTCTGGGATGAAAAGAGAGTTGTCTTCTGATTTGGCAATATAGAAATGACTCCTCTTCTAGAAGAGATATGGGGTTTCACCAAATTGCCATGAAATAGTCTGGGTATGTTGGTGCCAAAAACTCCTCCGCACGATTTTCTAAAAATGCTAGGGTTCAAGAAGAACGACGAGTTGGTTTGCTTGAAGAAATCCTACATCCCTTTCGAGTTTCTCTATGAGCGGTATGGGCACGGCAATTCATACTGCTTGCATCATGAGGAGTTAGCTATTACCTCTTTGCGATGGGTTCACCGCGGAGTTTATGTCTTCATAGTCTGCTTTCTAGGCTTGCTAATGTTTCTAATGCAAAGATGGAAAATTCACACTCGCTTGTCCATGGTCACCATGACCATGATGGACTGTATCGAAGGGCAAATATACACCATCATCCCAATGATACTAGCTGAGATGTACTGAGCCTTGGTTCGGTGCAAACATGGGTTTGGACATTTCGAAGGTCGCAATCTTCTACTACAGGTTTGGCTGCTACTGCATTTTCGGAGGGGAAATTACCGCCAGGAGCTCTTGCATGGACTAGTGAATGACTACATCGCCAATCACCATCCAAAGAAGATGACGTTTGCCCCATATAGGTTTGAAAAGCCTGGAAATACTGAAGGTTGGGTATGGTTCTTCATTAATCTAACCGATGAACCAGCGCATTGGATGTTCGAGTGGTTTCCTAGTAGAAAGTTCATCATTAGGTCCAAAGGGACCACTCATTTGGGGCTGATTGGGTTGTGAGACATTTACCCTTATAATCCTATAAGGGTAATGAGATAAGCTGGGAGGAAGCAGGTCATACCTCGGGTTTCCAATATGATTCAGTATAAAGTAGATTTCAAATGAGATATTATTCCATTCAAATTTGAAGCCCAACACATGTGGAACCAAAAGATCATTGTAGATGCGGAGACTATTGAACCAGATATGTACCACATCGGTCATATGTATTACTACCTCTCATGGTTGGAGTGCGACATAACCAGTGACGTGAAACCGGGGGTCAATATGAAAGATACAATCATAGATGAGGTGGGTGAGGATCAGGTAAAGTACGAGAGGCTACGCAAAAGAGTGTTCGAATATGAAGCCAAGCATCTGGAACACCATAAAGTGGATATGGAGGCGATCAAATAATGGAAGGATATTGCGAACAAATAGACAAAGAGGTTGGAGCACCTAGAGCAAGGGTTTATGGATCTAGAGGGGAAGATGAGAAAGAGGTTTTGTGATTGTCAAGGTATGGGCTACGATAAAGGAGGGAAGATGGCAATGGCTTACTTGTTGCTCGATATACGTGACCCTAGAAGTGTGATTAATGGAGCCAAAATGGCAAAGCATGGAGAAGGTCCCTCTAGGGGCAAATAGATTAGGAGATAGTGTTGTTTATTACTTTCTAGTTAGATTCCGTTAGATTTCGATGTAATGAGGCTTCATGCCATTAGTGTCTTCATATTATTTAGCAAAGATTGATTTGATTTATTTTTGCATTAATGGAATAAAGCAACGTTGGCATAAATTTTCTCCAAGTTTATATGTCACTGAGGCCTACCTCGAGCATAATGAGGTCCCCAAATTAGGACACAAATTATTGCATGACCTGATGTGTTACCTACTTAAATATTGCAAACACTCTCTTATTTCATCTTAATGACTTGGTTAATTATTGTTTTTCTTTCTTTTGATTATTCTGATTCCCAACGGTTGGTTCGTGCATTCTGGAATCGCCAGCATACCACACCAGATCCAGAGGTCCTCCACCTCCTCCTCCACCTAGCAACCCCAAAGGTAAGAGCAAAGGTGAAGGGAAGATGGACGATTTGTCTGGTAATCGAAAGGACAATGCTACCCTAGAAGAAAATGTCAAAACTGCAGACGGAAGGAGTATACCAGGTCAAATAAGTTGGTTCTGCAGTTAGAGCAAAAAATCTTAGAGCTACGAGGTGAGCTTGAGCAGGTCCAAAATCTCGCAAACCTCTTCCTTACTCTGAATGTCCCCGACATCAACCATCAAAATACCACCACCCAGAGTTAAACACCATTCCAAAATACACAAACCCAAATTCCATCAACCATAGATCCACAAAATCCTCCCGCAACGCATCAATATCACAACCCCTAAACCCTTCAAATCCATAACCATCCACCATTACAAACCCCTCAAAAACACCACCATCACATGACCCAGTGTCCGCAAACAACTACCTATCATACCCCCTCAAAACGTGCCACAACCTAACCCTGATCCTCCTCAGACCTCAATCAATGATCACCCATATACTCAAGTTCCAGGAATATACCAAGGCAACCCTATATACGTAGAGACCCTACCACACACCCTACAACAAACACTATACATACCCAAACCAATCGAGAAGGGCATGTTCACCTAGAATATGGATGAAGAGTTAAAGAAGTTGACAGGAAGAGTCCAGAGTGATGAGGTTGGAAAAAAGTGTTGAATGTTTGAATTATGAAGACATGTCTATACAGCCTGACGTGGAACTACCAGAGGGTTATAAACCTCCTAAGTTTGAGATGTTCGATGGCACCGATGATCCTAGGGCACATTTAAGAACCTACTGCGATAAGCTTTTAGGAGTGGGCGAGAATGAACAATTCTGCATGAACCTGTTCATGCAAAGTCTCATCGGGGATGCTTTATCCTGGTACATTAGTCAGAATCCAAAGAAGTGGGCAAACTGGGTAGTATGGCATCTGACTTCATGGATAGATTTAGGTTCAACACAGAAGATGTGCCAGATGGTTTCTATATCCAGAACATCAAGAAGAAGCCAAGATAGACTTGCCGTAAGTATTCTACTCGCTGGAGATTATAGGCCGCCAAGGTAAGGTGTCAGAGCTCGGGATCCACAGTACTATGAAAGATTGATGGTTATAGAGAATGACAAGTTCTCCGACATCATCAAGTTGGGAGAGAGAATAGAAGGATGAATGCTACATGTCATAGTCAACTTTACTAGAATAGAATGGCAAGGGCTTTCAACAAGAAGGTCAGACCGAGGAAATTCATACGGGGGAATTAGTGTTGAAGCGGATCTTCCCGCATCAGGATGAAGCAAAAGAAAAATTCTCACCTAACTGGCAAGGTCTTTAGATATGGCCAAGATATATCAATTCGGGCGTCGTCAAGAGATATTATATTTGAGATTGTATTTTTGTTTCCTTTTGATGTAGCATGAACTACGCTTGACCTAATTTCCGTTTAAGAGTGGATACATAGGAAGCCTTGTGGGTTCGGTCACATTATATTAAAATCTTCATTCCCCTCTATGGTCACAAATCGGGGCAGGATTTCAAGTTTTCATCACCCTCAGTACATCAAGTATCGCCAAGAAGAGTATCGCCGAAAGTAGACATTAAACTGGGGCAGAATTTTGAGGGAGCCCTCAAAATTCCGAGTTAAGAAGGTTGCAATGTCTCAAAGCGTGTCACGACCTATGATTCGACCTAACTATTTACTTTTGTACTTTATCTTTTAAAGCAATTGCATTATTTACAAAGGATTTATCATAAATGCATATTTTTGAAAACCAGTAGCCAGATGTTACCAGGGTGACTCGAACAAGGCGTCAAGACAGGAGCAAAGGCAAAATGAGGAATCGAGAGCACGAACCGACCTTCCCCAAAAACTCACAATTTTTCTTTGGATGCAGGCATAACGAACATAAAAAGCACGTCCACAAATATATACAATAAGACCACTATCTTCACACCGACAGAGGTCATTAAGCAAAGAACCACTTTGCTTTCTCATATTTAATCGTCGTTTTTCTTTGCATATGGCCAAGAACTGCCCTCATCTCATACAAGGCTAAGCGTTGCCTTTTCTCGTTCTCGCATATGACTAAGCATCACCCGTTCCCTCTATCAAGTAATCAATATCAATGCATTCATGCATTTCATGGGCTGAAACATCATCACGTTGTCCGAAGGCATCATAGTCTGAAGGCATCATCCTCATAGCCCAAAGACATCATGCCATGGCCTGAGGATCTCTCGAAACTTCATATCATTATTCAAAGGCTTTATAATCCAGAGGCACCATCCTCATGACCTGAGGAAACCATTTCATGGCCTGCGAATCCCTTATCATACGCTTTATGTCCCAGGACGTCATAGTCCAAGGACATCATCCGAGAGACTAACTCTCATGGTCTAAAGGGAATTTGCATTTTGTTTAATTTCCGCAATAACTACATATATTATAAAGTATTTCATATACTTTCAAAATGTCATTTTTCACTATTACCCAATTTACAGGGATTATATAAGTATTTTCTATAATATTTAAAGCTTTAAAATTAATTTTTCTTGCATTTAAAGTATTCAAATATTTATTAATTATTCCTCCAAATTATTTTAGTGTGATTGAACTATCCAAATTTATTATTTGTTCCAACATGGATTTTATAATATTTTATTCTATTTTAACATAATTATATTTGCCTCTTTTTACTATTTTAAAATATTTTGAGATAAAAGCCTTTATTCTCATAAAAATTACATTTTTATATTATTTATGTTAAAATAGAATTTTAATATTTTTATAACTCTGAATTATTGTTTTTAAGTATGTAATATATTAAATAATATTTATATTTATTGGATAGCCATTTTTTATAATTTATTTTAAGAAATTTCGTGTATTTTAAATTATAGTCCAATATAGGGATAATTTTCGGACCAATTAAGGTCCAAAAGAACATGACTATCCTATTTGACCCATCAGCAGCCAAACCTAACGCCCCAGGTCAAACCCAATGCCCCACACCCGACCCAGTGCCATCTCTAATCCTACCCGTTGATCTCAGAGATCTATGGCCCAGAAATTGTCCTCCCTTTTTAATTAACCACACCCCTAACCCTAATCCCCATTTCTCCCAACTTGCCGCCTTTGCATTCTCTCTATTATCCTACTATATTCACAAAACCCTAGCCGCCTTATCCCCCAAATTCTATCTGAATCCGACTATACTATGGAGTCATCCCATGATTTGCTTACCTTATTCCGCTACTAGTCACGCGTTCATGGTGTTACTTAGTACTTGCCAAATTTTCGCAAGTACAACCTTTCAAAATCAGGCCTCATTAACTTTGATCATCGAAGATTCAGATGGAATTTCGGCTATATACACTCGAAAGGGGGAGATTCTTGCACTTTTAGTTTGATTTACAGTTGGTTGACCCAACTAGTGTTTGATATCTCTATCTCCTTTATCGATTTTGATTGCATGAGATCTTTTCTTTCTTTTTTTATTTTTCAATTGATTATTTTCCATGACTGTCTATTCAAATCGATCACTATATAAACCCCTCCCCAAATTCTGCTAAAACGAACCTAACTACTGTTATTCTTTCACTCTCACTTATTCTATACTATTCTGATACTCTTGATTATTGCTGGCTGAAATCCAAGGTCACCAGAATCTTCTCTATTGACCTTCCTAGTGTGAGCACTGCTCGGGGCTCATTTGACTCTCATGTGAACTCTAACACACTGGGGGTTTGGGGTCCTATTGTTCTCCCTTTTTCTACTGATACTCGAGTGATTGCTGGAACTTGATTTTCTCCTTTATTTGCTTGTTAAATCTGAAAATTGGTAAGTGTTCAGACCCTCAAAATTATGTTTCTCCCATGTTAGTGTTCATCCTTCGGAACATCTGTGTTATGTGAACTCTTCTAAACCAATATGACACTGTCTTGACGTTGCTTTGAATTTGTTCTGCAATTCATCATCAGAACATGCATAAGTTTATATATGTTCATTCAGTGTAATCAATTTGGAAGATTTCTGGGTTGTATGCTTGTTTGAGACTGTCATGTTTATGTATGTTTAAATTCCTATATTGGTCGTTTAGTACTGAATCATTTCTCATGAATTACCTTAAACTTTGTACCTAAAATCCTTAGGAAACTATGTTCCTGCCCAGTATTGCTTTAGTGAGTCTCTTCCTATTGAATCTTTATGCATAACCTTCTATTTCTCTGCAAATTGACCATTGACCATCACATGTAACAATACTAGCTAAATGTTTAGCCTAATATGCTCCCTTGCCATTGCTAAACTTTAATCTGTCCAGCCTTAATGATTTCCGACCATCTTAAGCTTGCTAGCCTATTATGATTATGAATAGCTAAGTACTTATACATGTTGCGTGTTATGAGTCCATGCCATGTTTTAGATTCTTGTGAGAAACTAATTCATGCCAAGAATTTGTCCAAATAAATTACTTCCTGTTGAGTCATTCATGTACAATATACTACTTTCTTAGAGTCAAATCATGAGAAATCCACATGCCAATACTAACCCAACTAGGTCTCTCTGATGTTTGTAAACTCTAATATTATGTTATCTTTATGTGCTCACTGATTGCATAAGACTTCTAGGATGAATTCCAATATACCTAGCTTATTCTTCTTCTATGGTTAACTGGGATAAGTATGGATGCTTGTTTTACATGTTAGTTTGAAGTTGATATTATTTACCTACCATGAGTCCTTGTATTGTTTTCAAAACTTTGAGCCTTTATGTTATGACTGATATCTGTCTGACACTCGATATGTTAAGTTTCTCATGTTCAAACTAAGTGATTGTTTCCCATGTCCATTAGTCTATTTGTTATTATACTTGGCTGCAAGTTTGTTGTAATCATGTACTCCTTAGGCTCTCATATTTAAGTCATTTCTGTATAACTACTCCTTACTTGTATTCCTGATTATGACTCCTCTAAATTTCCTTGTTAAAACTCTTAGGTCTAAAGTCCCCTTTGGTTAATTCTGAACCATGCTTACTTGGAAATTCTACTTAACTTTGCCTTGCTATCTATTAACATGTTTTCTGGGAAATATAACTTGTATCTATCATATGTATGCTATGCCTGCTGAGACCTTGTGTAATCCTGCCAGTGTACCTTTTGTTTGGAAAGCTTCTGTTTCTCCGTTAGCTACAACCCTAAGAGGTAAGTGTGTAATCGACTTAGCATATAGCTTGTCACTTGAATAGTTAATGTGATGGGTAAGCAAGGCATTCGTTTAGACTTTATTGTGAAACCAGTTTGGTGCTGGGAGTTGAAGCATATCTATAACTATCCGGCGTATGGGACTCTTCATCCACATGAGGCCCCAAGTTTGGTCGAAAGCCCAGAAGAATCCTTAATTTAATTTGTATCTATGTAGGGCCTATAGTCGTGCTAGTTTGGCCTGTGGTCATTTATTTGAGTTTGTATTAATTTTATTGGGCATGTAATAATCTGCAATGATAGATAATGGGGAATTAATGAAAATGGGGGTTGGGATACTTTAATTCTCTCATGAAAGGGTAGAAAACATGCATATTGGATCTAAATGCTTTATTTTCTATTTGCTCAACATGCTCTATTTTTATATGTTGTTAGACAATATGCCTATAGGGTCTCGTTGAGTAGTCGAGAATTGCTTGCATTGATATTTCTTTCAATCACGTGACTCATCTAGATACCATGTCTATAGGACCTTAAATTGATTAATCAAAACTGCCCTTATTGCTATTCTTATCATACTGCCCGGCTAGACAACATGCCTATAGGGATATATAAAACGAGTGTGTGTTCTTAACTATTTGTTGTCCAAATACCAACTGTTTAGAAAACATACCTATAGGGTATTACTACTCACCTAGAAAGCATGCATATAGGACCAAAGATGAATAATTTTGTGCCTTTAATGGTCTCACTGCCCGGATGTAAATCGCCTAGAGATTATGCCTATAGATATTAAACAAGAATTATAATCAGCAGCTTTGTCAAGATAATCTGCCCAGAAGTACTGCTTATGGGATTTTATTGAGTCATTCAATCACTTAGAAATCATGCCTATAGGTCTTGATCAATTTAATGCACCTGGACTCCAAATCATCCTGCCTACAACTGTTCACTTCACAATCTGGAGCACCATTAGCATAAGCCCGTGACTGTTTGCGTGCACTTGTGCCTATGTGCGGAGACCAATTTGAGCCCTTAATTGTTAACTATGTGCAGTCCTAATTGTTTTGATTATGCGCCTAGTTTTATCATTTTTGAGCATCCTAAATAAAATCTAGAACTACCAAAGTACTAGGTCCAAAGCCTCCTGGACCATTTGGTAATACGAACTAGTTAAAATAGAGTTATTTACAAATACATGCCCTAACATACCTTAAACTCGTTAGGTGGCGAATTTTCTCTTTTAATACCCATTTAAAAGAGTTTTCACACGTCGAAGCCCACTTTCGCGAGCAAACAGGGCGCCACAATATCATCAGAAAACAAAACATGACTCAAGAAGGAAACTGAGTCGAACCAGAAAACACTTTGAGAACATGGCATAAAGCTAACGATCCTTCAAAGTCTGAAGTACAATCTGCATGTGTTGCTCATGCTCCTCTATACTACAGGGGTAAACTAGAATATCATCAATAAAGATAATCACAAAGGAATCCAAATAAAGCTTGAACAGCCAGTTCATCAAATCCATCAAGGCTACTGGAGAACTAGTAAAACCAAATGGCATGATCAAGAACTCATCATGACCATAAAAATCCTAAAAGTTGTCTTAGGGACATCTGATGCCCTAATCTTCACCTAATGTTAGCCAGATCTCAAGTCAATCTTGTAAAATACCCTGGCACCCTAAAGCTGGTCAAATAAATTATCAATCCTAGGCAACAAATACTTGTTCTTGATGGTAACATTGTTCAACTGTCGATAGTCAATGCACTTCCTCATCAATCCGTCCTTCTTATTAACAACCAATACTGGCGTACCCCAAGGTGAAATATTCGGTCTAATGAATCCTTTGTTAAGCAAATCCTGCAACTGATCCTTCAATTCTTTCAACTCGGCTGGAGCCATACGATATAATGGGATAGAAATAGGCTGAGTGTTCGGAACCAAATCAATGCAAAAGTCAATATCCCTATCGTGTGTCATACACGACAAATCTACATAAAATACCGCTAAGAACTCCTTCACAACTGGTACCGGATCCGTAGGAGGAACCTTCGCGCTAGAGTCCCGGATGTAAGCCAAATATGCTAGACGTCCCTTCCCAACTATACACCTAGCCTTTAAAAATAAAACCGCCCAACTAATAAAATGACTAAGGGTCCCTCTCCACTCCAATCTAGGCAACCCCGGCATGGCCAAAGTCATAGTCCTGGAATGGCAATCTGAGATAGCATGATACAGGGACACCAAATTCATACTAAGAATGACTTCAAAATACACCATATTCAACAATAAAATATCAACTATAGTATCGAACCCATTAATTGTAGCAGCACAAGATCGGTACACCCGATCAACTACTATAGAATTTCAAACCGATGTAGACAAAGAAACAAGCATATCAAGAGAATCACGAGGCATGCTCAAGTGGGATGCAAAATATGAAGACACATAAGAATATGTAGAACCCGGATCAATCAATACTAAAGCATCTCTATGACATACTAAGATAATACTTGTAATAATAGCATTGGATGACTCGCCTCATGCCTACCCGAAAATGCATAACAACGAGGTTGAGCCCCACCAACCTGTCCTCCACCTCTAGGACGACCTCTCACTAAATGGTATCCACCTCTATCTGACTGGCCTCAACCTAAGGCTACATGATCCCCGCCTTTAGCTGGCTGAGTGGGTACTAAAGCAATCGTGCTGGAATAATGGCACGTGTACTCTGTTGTGGCATGCCGCTTTGCAATCTGGGACAATACCTCCTGATACGGCCCGCATATCCTCACTCAAAAAAGCTCCTTGGCTGGAGTAGCTACTGAATCTGAGGATGTCCCCGTCGGCCCGAATAACCACTGTAGTAGCTCTAAATCGGTGGTGCACTAATAAGAGCTAGAGGTGCATTGAATGCTAGCTGCTCGGAACGTGGTCCTTAAGCATTATGACTGCCTAATGTACCATGTGTGACCTATAGTGCTGACTGCACCGGCCTGATAGAATGGCCTCTACTAAATGAACCCCTACCTCCAGATGAGGCACCATTGAATTCTCAAAATGACGGTATCTAAGGTCATCTCTCTCGCCTAGCCTGTAATGCGCTCAACCCTCCTAACGATCTCCACTATATGAGTAAAAGAAGTCTCAGTCTCGGCCTCTTTGGACATATGAAGTCTGATGCCATATGTAAGACCCTCTATGAACTTTCGCACCTTCTCCTTCTCAGTAGGGATCAAGATGGCTGCATAGTGAGACATATCAATAAATCTAGTCTCATACTGAGTAACGATCATGCTACCCTGCGGGAGGCGCTTGAACTGGCTGTACAGCTCATCTCTCCGAGTGAGGGGAATAAACTTCTCCGAGAACAACTGCGAAAATTGTTTCTATGTGAGAGGAGGTGATCCCACTGGCCTACGCAGCTCATAAATCGGCCACCACCTCTTGGCTAACCCATGCATCTATAATACGATAAAATACACTCCATTAGACTTAAGTAGTCCCAGGTTGTACAAAATCCCATGGCAACGGTCCAAGAAATCATGGGCATTCTCTGAAGGTGCACTGCTAAAGTGAGGGGATAATAACTTGGTGAACCTGTCCAACATCTTCATCTCATCGGCTAACATCGCGGGCCTCAGGCTATGTATCAATAATAGGCGAACTATCCCAACTGGTAGTACTCATGGGGCTTGATAACCATGGGCCATCTGCTCTAGGGTATGAGTAGTAAGAGTCTGAACTCCTCCCTCGACCTAATAAGTGTTTGGTGCCATAGGAAACATACTGTCCTGAGCCATACTCTCCATGAAGCCAACCATGTAGACTAAAACATGCTGAAGCATTAGGGTAGCAATGAACCCCTCTAGGATATGAGCTACTCCTATTGGCTCGATCGAAACTGGCGTCTCATCATACTATACTATCTAGCGCTCGACCACGGGTGTCGTTGTGCTTGCTCTAGGCTGAGCTCTACTTCTACCTTTGCCTCTGCCTCCACCTTTGCCCCTGCCCTGACCCCTACCCCTGGTAGTGGCTTCAATCTAGGGCTCCTGCTCCTGATCAGTTGCGGACAAAGCACGTGTACTCACCATCTGTGAGAGAATATGAGTAGAAGGATTCAAACATTATGATAGAATAAAGTCGCACGATAGTGAACGAAATAAAGCAACGTTTTCTAAATCTTTATAACCTCTAGAAGATAAGTGTAAACATCTCCATACTGATCCTCAATACTCTAACAAGCTTGCTCATGACTCATGAGACCTATGTAACCTAGAGCTCTGATACAAAATTTTCACGCACCAAAATCCCAACCATGACTCATGTAGTATGAGTACAATCGAACCCAATTACTCAGTAAGTATCAAGCCTAATCTCGACAAGGTTGTGACAAGGCTATGACAAGATACTCAGTTGTAAATATGTACGTGTAATAAGCAGAAAAACAATGGAAATATAGAGAACTGAGTAAAATCATAAAAATTAGAGAATGGATAACAGAGAACCTAACATATCTTCACAGCACAATCTCATAACACAATACTATAGCGGATAACAACAACAAGGAACAATCTAAAGACAACCTATCCATTGTAGCACACAACCCGATCCCAATGTCAATACCATCCATAATCATTACCTTTGCAGCGCGCAACTCGATCAGATTAGAAATAATAGTAGCCGTTGCGGCGTGCCGCCCAATCCCAATATATCAATTCACTTGAAAAT
>AWOL01S0227026.1:0-12981 GCA_000715115.1 Nicotiana otophora | reverse complement strand
ATCTCTTGCAAAAGTCCAAAATAACTGGGTCTACCGGGCCCAATGTGAAGGGATAAGTGTAAATACTTAAATACCCCTTCACGTGAGTGGTGATGTCGTCCTCAGGCCCAGAGACAACCACATCCTTACCTCCCCAATTACAGTCCTCTCGGATAATAGGAATGGTATATTTGGTGACATAGCATATATACCTTGATGCCCATTCACCTCGGTCTTGTTTAGATGAGGCCTTCTCGACTTCGAAGTCATCTAAGGTTGAGCAGCCCCCGGGAATAAAGCTATTCATGGGGGGCTCTGGGTCTGATTTGATGGCAACCTCATCGGGAGCAGCCGTCTCAAGAACAACCACTTCAGGAGAGACCGAGTGAGAAGATGAAGAGGCAGCCTGTTGAGGAACTGATTTGGAAGTTTTAGCCATTACTATCTGAGAATTTGAAAATTTAAAGAAAACGTATGAAGGTTTGAAGGAACAAGTTTGAAGGCTGAAGAGAAAAGTATGAAACTTTGAAGGTAGGAAAAAGATCTGGGTACGAACCTAAGAACAAATATGAAGATTTGAAGATAAAAAAGGATGATATGAAGGTTTGAAAGAGTTGGTAACATCTAGAAAATTCGAAGATGGAAGCTTGGACCGGAAAGTGAAAAAAGAGTAATGGGTAGAAGCTTTTATAGGGGAAGTACATGACGTTTCGCATTCGAGGGCGACCAACCGATGGTTGACATGTTCCCTAAGTTAGAACGACATGACTGATAGGACGTTTCGGCTTCTTTGTCGTTTCGGTTGTAACATACGAAGGAAGGAACCGGGGAACATCTATCCTTTCCCATCATTTCGGCAAACCTACTCTCTAAGAAATGAGGGGACTATCTGTATACGGGTAAAACTGGTGTTAACCTACACCCCGATTTTCTGGTGGGTCAAATGAAGCAAAGGCATGATTATATGGGGTCAGAGTCGAAGCTATAACGCCTCGTACTGAGGTCCAAACAGAGTGGTCACTACCGGGATTGATAAGACATTACTTCTTCAATCCTGGAACGAGCTTCGAGACCTCGAAAAACACGATAACGGTTACACACGACCAACAGACGGCCGCGATATCAGCACCTCATCAGGTATCACGGCGCGAATCTCGGTTCGTATCGTCAGCAGATCAATGATTAACAAAAAAAAAAAATTACCTTTCTTAGAATTGTACTAGGGGTGAAACTCTCCTACTATATAAAGGGGTAGTTTTTATTTAATTGAGACATTGTAACACGCATATCAAAGCAATACAGACTTGTTTCTCTGCTTTCTAATTACTGAGAATTTTTTATTTTAATCATATTTCTTCATACATATTTGGCTCTGAATCGAGGGTCCGGTCGAGGGCAAAACTATTGTTAAGTTTGAATCTGAGCCCAGATTTAACGTCTCAACTGGTTTGGTTATTTATTTTATCTTTAATTCATTGATCTAACGTTCTTGATTACTTATGTCGAATCAATCCACATATCCTTAAAACTGCGTATAAATTTAATTGTTATTCATTTTAAGGGTAAACAATTATAACATAACATAAAACTCGATTCTAAGAAAAAATTAACTTTTATAATGAATGGCTTCTATTTAAAGATGTTGTTATAGAGAGGACTGACTGTATTGAGTTTTAGCTTTTGATCTAGGGTTGGTATATTTCGGGTAAATTCGATAGCCCAAACTGAAAAATACTAGTATTAGGTTATTAGTTTTGGGTTATTGAATTATTGGTTAGATAATGTTTTAATTAGTATTATTTGACTATTGAGCTATTGGTTCGGGACTTGATTTGCCTAATTTTATTAAATATTTAACCAAGTAAGCTTTATTACAATTATAATTTTATCTTAGATATATAAAACTACCTTAGGGCTTGGAGACCTTTATTCTCAATTTCTCACGCTCGTAGCATCCTCACTCTTCAGATCTAGATAAGTTTTAAATTTTTCTATTTCTCATCTTCTTCAAGCTCCACCTTCACCCATAACAATTTATTTTCATTTTTTTGTTCCTCAAGCTCCAAGGCTCCAAGCCTTCATCAATAATAATTCTTTTCGGTTGTTTTGTTCTTCACAAAAAAATCATGTAGGCATTACTCCGTCTATTGTTTTTTCTATTGCTAACAACATTTGGTTCGATTAAGGCATTACTTATGATCCATTTGCTAAACTGATGAAGCTCCTGGAAAAAGAAAAAACTCATTAATTATCCATTTATTTTTTTTACTGCTTAAGGCGTTACTTTGTCTATTGGGTAAATCAATAATCGGACCATTAACATATCAATAACTAATTAATCGGTATCTGATAACTAATATCTTATAGGATCGAATATCGATTTAACAAGTTTATAACGGATAACAGATATACCGAACCAGTAACATTCAAAATCGAACCGAACCGGACAATACTCACCCTTATTTTGATCTTGGACTATGTATCACTTTTTACTTTCAACTATAACGAATTCAGAATTCTAAAGTGATGATTTAAAATAAATGTGATCTTACTTTATGCGAATAATTTAAATTGGTTTATACATATGAATTATTCCGCATGTTTTAATTTGTTTGGACTTTTTCGGAGTATGAAGGTTAAATAGACTAATTTTGTTTTTTATGTGAACTCAAAAGTAAATATTTTTTAAAAGTTTTTTTGAAATAAAATTGTCATATTTGAATTAGAAGCCATCAGTACATTTAAACTTAGATACAAATTAAACTAATACACGTTGTCTTAAACTAAATGTACGTACTAATTAAACAAAGACTTGAAAATGGAAAAGGAGTGGAAGCTGAGATAAAGATTGCTTGCAAGATTCGTAGTCCCACCCAATGGATACTTTTCTTGTCAACTTGCCAATCTCTTCCAATATTAGCAATACAACGACTTATTTTAATGATTTTACAAGATTCTTTCCCTTCCTCCCATCACTCTTCCCACCTCAATATTTTGCTTTATTTGCCTCTTTGCTTTTCCATCTCTATCAATTTTGCATTATTCTTATTTTTAACTTCGGTTGGTGCCTTGGGAAAGATCACCGAGAGTCTAAACTAGCTAGCTGATGGTCGGTCACTTACTTACTCCTACCCGTAAAACGATACGGTTAAATTTATACGTGGTTTATAAATAAATAAACTAATTTGACCCACAAATAATGCAATAATTAAAAAAATATAAAATACTTAGCCTCAAAATATAGATGAAACAGCAGAGATGGAAGTTTCGGGAACAAGGTTTCCGGAAATAGCAATGATGAGATCAAAAGACAAAAAAGTAAGATTATATTAAGGTTTGTATAGAATATAGTATAAGTTTAGCCAGAGAATTTGTGTCCTCTACAATGATAACTGGACTCACTATTTATAGATGTATCTAGGGAAGGAGATCCTAGGATCGTGCCCTCCTTTAATGCCAATTATGAGGATAATTGATGAAGATGTAATGGTGAATATAAATGTTAAATTCTCTGTAACGGGTCGTCTCTCTTAATGCTATAAAATATTCCTTATTAAATGCTACCGGGCACAGAACATTTGATATACCTTTATGAACGTTATTCCTTCCGGTGGCAAGCGGAATGGTTGCGTTCGATCTTCGGCCATCCCTGTCTAGGGTTCCACGTGTCTTTTCTTTAGATGACCAAGTGTCATATCATACTTCACTCTATACAGATAATCCCCTATGCTTCCCGGTGACATAACTTTATGTTATCGGAAAGTTGGTAGAAATACTTTTTTGGCGAGAATTACTATAACTCCCTCTGAAGGCTTCTGACGGTTGATTAGACACATGTCTTTCCGCATTTAATGCCCCGAACATGCATCATCCCATGATTCAGTACAACTTTTGCCGATTATCGAGGTAATCATGGTCATGAATTTAGCCGCCAAAATTTTGCATATACGCATCATTCTTTTCCTTTGCACTTCATAATTTCTTGAACTTATAATTTACATCTTTGTTCTCCATCATTTCTCCAATTCTCTTCAAACAAAAACCTTTTCCTTATTCTTATTCAATGGCTTTTTTCTCCAAGCGTGTCGGTTCTTTAAAGAACAAGAACAAAGCCGAGGACTCTGCTCCTCCAACGGTAGGTTCCATCATCCCAAGGAGACTCAGTACCGCAAAAGACTTAGTAGAGAAATTTCCTACTGCTAACCCTCGTACATGGGCTGTTAGTAGGTACCCTTCTTCCATTCGTCCTTCCAGTATTCATGGTGTGAAGGAACACTGCCGCTGCCATGAGTTGGATATCATTGCTTCTGATCTATCGGAGCGAGTGACCCTTCCCAATGAAGGTTTTACATACTTTTACACCTATCCTTTTACTTTGGGTGCGTTTTCTTTGAGTGGAGAGCTTGATTCCGTGATCGCAGAATTTTGCCTTCGCTACTAGGTGTGTTTGGCACAGGTAAGTCCTTCGGTATGGAGGACGGTCGCCTGCCTTTGACGCTTGTGCCATGAGATTGGAGAGGAGCTAACCTTAGCTTATATGAAGAATCTTTATTCTCCCAAAATCTTCCGCGGGGGAATGATAAACATCTGCAAGTGTGGCCACCATGCTTTTTTGTCTAGAATGGATGATGACAACGACCGTAGGTGGATGGAATGATTCGTTTCTGGCCGCCACCAACGACATCATTCCGGCAACAGCTTCATCCTNAGGTAAGTCCTTCGGTATGGAGAACGGTCGCCTGCCTTTGACGCTTGTGCCAGGAGACTGGAGAGGAGCTAACCTTAGCTCATATGAAAAAACTTTATTCTCCCAAAATCTTCCGCGGGGGAATGATAAACCTCTGCAAGTGTGGACACCATATTTTTTTGTCTAGCATGGATGATGACAACGACCGTAGGTGGATGGAATGGTTCGTTTGCGGCCGCCACCAGCTACATCATTTCGGCAACGGCTTCATCCTTTTCTGCCGCTTGGAACCGCACTCGTAATCTCTTTGTTTAGTATTTCCTTTTACTAAGTATTTTTCTATAGCCATATTGATCCTCCATCCTTCGTTTGTTTCAGCAACTCGATGGATCCCACCGATGATTGAAGGTTTGGACTAGTGGGTTCAAAATATCTTGAACGTCACGACGCTCGAAACTCATTTGTGGAAAGAACTGGCCCTTAAATACAGGTGGAATGCCAAACATTATGGTAATTTTAACTTACCTTGCTTCCATTGTTTTTGTATATGGAGAACATGGTTGAACCCTTCTGACTTGTTCACAAAATTAGGTCTACCTGCGGGTTCTATTCCTGTCCCTGAGGAGGACGTCTTGGCTGATCATGCTGATGCAGCGAGGCTACTTCAGGAGGCACTTACTTGAACAGGTATCTCCGGGCATTTTTCGGGCACAAGCACTTCTTTGCAGAGTCCCCGATCGGAGGATAAACAATCGAAGAGAAGGCGTTCCTCCGTGGTCGGGGAAAAGAATAAGAGGGCAAATATTGATGCCCATGAGTCATCTCAAGTGGCGATGGTGATTGGTCCTTCTTTCGGGCTGGTCATAGACACCGTGATGATTGATGATGATGAAAAAGCTAGTGATGAGGGAGCTTCTCTACATAGAAGAAAACGATACTCATCATCTCAACAGGATGCTCGACCTATTGAGAAAATTACACCTACCGAGAACGATGCATCTGACTTTGGGGAGAGATTGATTTGGTGGATACTGTCAACTCCTATTTTCGGGCCCCAATTGTTGTGCCCGGTACTGCAGGGCTAAGTATCGGGTCCTTGCCGTATTTGGTTGGTGAGCATCCAATAACCAGAACTGCATTTGATGAAGTTGCTTCTCAGTCTTCAACTTCATCAGCTTCATCTCCATCTTCACCAATACCAGCAGCTGCTACATCACTTCCATCTTCATCTACTCTTCGACTAGCAGTTGCTACATCACCTCCACTGGCTACACCTGACCATGAAGAAGGTGTTCCTCTTCCACAGTCCCCAGTTCATGGTAATTTGGGGCAAAATTATGCTACCCCTTCTGAATATCCACAAATGAGGAGGAACGTTACTCTTTCGGTCTCTACTGGATGCAGCTTGCTATCCCGCCCAGTGGAGCTTGCTAATTATCTGAAGCCTTTGGCTTTAGAGAAAGACTATGAAAAACTTCAAGCACTCTCGGGAGGGAGTTTGTTGAACAACGCCATGCATAACACCGCTGCGGTACGTTCCTTTCTTCATTTATTACTTCTTCTATTTTTGGGTGTAAGCATATCCTGAATTTCACCCTTCTTACTTTTTAAGCCAACTTTCTTGCTTCCGAGGTCCTTCAGAGTTTGATTTGTGAAAAGGTAGAGTTTACCTCTGCACGGGATCTGGTTTTGACAGAGCAGGAGCAACATGTCGCGTGAAACCAAAGCTGCTGAGGTTGTTGTGTTGGAAGCTCGTTTGCAGCAAATTGAGCAAGAAGTGATAATACTTAGCCAAGAAATTGGTCCACTAAAGGGTTATATTTGATGAATCCAGGGCCAAATGGGTTGAAGTATATAACTCAGTTCTTGCCGCAACCGATCGTGAGGCTACCTCCGCTGAAAGACTGATTAACTTAGAGGCAGCCTTGAACTCCAAAATTGAAGAATTTACTGTTGTGGGGGAGAAACATTCCCATCTAGAAGAGCAGTACATGAAAAATATCAAGCATAATAGGCTCTTTAGTTTAACTATTTGCGACCTTGATGTCAGCCTCAAATCTGCTAGGTCCGCTCGGGAAAACCTTTATGCCGAGGTAACCCAACTCAAAGAAGAACTCAAGCGTCGAAAGGCTTCCCTCGTTGTTGAAAATACTTACGACATGTACAACATGAGGAGAAAACCTTGGAAGAGGCCAAAGGTGATGTCATTGACTTTGATGCCGAAATTGCGAAGGCCCGAGAGCTTGAGTTGGCTACTAAAAATAGACTCCCGACACAGTCTGATGTGTCTGGTTCTTCTGGCTCCGGTTTCGAGCTTTTAGGAACTGAATAAGAATCGGAATATGACGATACCGAAGGCCAAACTGATAAAACTGTTGAGTCATCGGTGGACCCACCTACTTCTGCCAGGGAAGCGGACACTTCTCTTCCTCCTGGTTCCGGAGACACTGCGGTTTAGCTTTTCTTTTCTTTTTCCCATTTTGTACTTTTACCGTTTTGGCACATTCTTGTAAATAAAGACATATGTTTTCTCAAGTACTGTTTAAGTCTTACTTTCGTTTGAATATCCATGTAAGTCTTTAACCTTTGCATTTGTTTAAGAATTCTGCGCATGTTTTTCTATTCGCGCTTTACTATGTGTAGTTTCTGAGGCATTTTTCTCGAAGCACTTTAGTTCCGAGCATTATCCCTTTTATGTGAGAGTTTCTATAAGTATTTGTGCAAGTTTACTTTTTTGCGTCCTTTCGTGTATGTCTTCAGTTGCATTGTTTTCTCGAAGGCATTTTGATTTCGGGTATAAATTTTTCTGAAACCAACCCTGGGGAAAGGGCACTCTTGAAGAAGGTCCTGCTATACGTAGGGGTGATAACGTGAGGGTTTTCTTAAGTATTTGTGCAAGTTTACTTTTTGCGTCCTTTCGTGTATGTCTTTGGGTGCATTTTTCCTCGAAGGCATTTTGATTTCGGCCATAAATTCTTCGGAAACCAACCCTTTTACGTGAGGGTTTTCATAAGAGAGGGCCTTCTTATGTTTACGGTGCTCTTGAAGAGGACGCCTCCTATTCATTACGCCACTAACATTTGAAATACTTGTTTAACTTTCAAATGACAAAGTTAGTTCATCGTTCAGACAAGAAACAAGATAAAAGGATTTCATTTCATATCATTCCTTCTATTTTTAAAAGTACACAAGCATTTATTATGCTAAAACGAAATTGCCATTACTTGTGGCTATATTGTACAACTTGTTTCTACGGGGCTGGTTGCGCAGTCCTCGGTCTCGATGATATATTTGGTTTCCAAATTTTTGTTTCCCGGTTGACGCGGCAGTCAATGTTGTCATATCCTCATATCATCCCCCCCATTGTTCGAATACGAAGAATGCGAATTGGAACACTGGAAGTCTTGTATCTTCAAAGATTCCATCAATGAATTGTTAGATAATCCTTAGGAATCCATGCTATCGAGCGAAAGAATATCTAACAATCATCTAGTGATTTGTGCTCGTGAACGATCGGGTAACCTCTATTCGGTAGCAAACTTAACTTCCCCGTGGGAATTTGCTATTGAACCAAATATTATCTAACCGTCCCCGAGTGGAAGTTTAATTTGTTTGCCTTACTATCAAATGTCTTATTTTTGTTATCTTCGTAGTATGCTTTCTATCGTTGCCTCATTAAAAATCTTGCCAGAAAAATTCAATTGAGACAAAAACTGAACGAAGGGAAAAAGAGTGCAACACATCATTTCCGCTTGAATATTGTTCATCAACAATAATATCTTTTGAGATGTGACACGTTTCAGTTGCTAGGCAACTTGTCTCGATTATGGTTCTCTAACTCGTATAAACCCTTCCCAGTGATAGCCGAATATGGTTCTCCAAATCGTTGGGCCTAGCTTCCCCGTGTTGAGCTCCCGGGTATTTTGGGATACTTTTCCTCGAAACCAAATCTCCTACTTTAAAATAACGGAGGTTGGCTCTTTGATTATAATATCGCTCCATTCTCTACTTTTGAGCTGCCATTCTTACACATGCCAAGTCACTGCGTTCCTCGAGCAGTTCTAAATTGATTAACATTGCTTCATTGTTCGATTCTTTATTTTCTCGAAAATATCTCAAAGTGGGTTCGCCCACTTCCACCAGGATTAGGGCTTCAGCACCGTACAAAAGGGAAAAAGGAGTTTTTCTTGTGCTCGATGTGGCCGTTGTTCGATAGGCCCATAGAACTCAGGGCAATTCTTAGGGCCATTTGCCTTTTGCTTCTTCCAACCTTTTCTTGAGGTTTTGAATAATCACTTTGTTTGTTAACTCCTCTTGACTATTTGAGCTCGGATAATACGGAGAAGACGTGATCCTCTTTATCTTCAAATCTTCGATGAACTTTGTAATTTTTGCACCGACAAACTGTGGCAGATTGTCGCATGCTATATCTTTTGGTATTCTGAACCTGTAAATTATATTTTCCCATAGAAAATCGACCACTTCGCGTTCTCCAGTATTCTAATAAGGACTTACTTCCCCTTATTAGAAAAATAGCCAGTCAAAATTAAAAGAAATCTTACCTTTTCAGGAGACGGTGGCAATGATCCGACGATGTACATCTCCCATTTCATGAACGGCCATGGGGACATAATCAGATGTAAGGATTCTGCCGGTTGGTATACTAGTGGTGCGTAGCGTTGGCACTTATCACATTTTCGTACGAAGTTTTTGGCATCTTGTTCCATGCGAGGCCAGTAATATCCTGCCCGTACCAACTTTAGCATCAAAGAATCTGCGCCCGAGTGACTTTCACATATCCCTTTGTGGACTTCTCTCATGACATAATTAGCTTCTGACGCTCCTAAAATCCAGGTCAGCGAGCCTCAGAAGGATTTTCTATACACTTGGCCTTTCTTGAAGCTAAAACGTGCAGCTTTGGCGCGTAACTTCAGTGATGCTTGGGGGTCTTTGGGAAACTTCCCGTGCTCAAGATAGTCGATTATTTCACTTCTCCAGTCTTAAACCAGACTAGTCGAATATACCTCACAGTAACCATCCGTATCCAGGACTGAGTTCATCAATTGTACTACCATCCCGGACTTCGATCCCTTTATTTCCGTCGATGATCCTAAGTTTTCTAAAGCATACGCTTATGTGTTATCCTCCCTTCGGATATGAGTAATTGACCACTCCCGGAATCGTGCCAAAAGAGCCTGGACCTTTACCACGTATTGTTGCATACGTTCTTCTTTGGTATCAAAGATCTCGTAGACCTGATTCACCACTAGCTGCGAGTCACATTTGATTTCGACAACCTCGGAATTAATTCCCCGGGCCAATTCGAGCCCTGCAATCAAAGCTTCATACTCTGCTTCATTATTAGTTAAAAGGATCTTTCTGATGGCTTGCCTTAAGGTTTCCCCCGAAGGCGTGATTAAGACTATTTCGAGTCTGGACCCTTTTATGTTGGAAGCTCTATCCGTAGATAAGGTCCAAACCCCCGATGTCGATTCCGACACCATCACTGCCTCCTTGGTTGCCAGAGGCAGTAGTCCCGTACTAAAATCAGACACGAAGTCAGCCAAGACTTACGACTTAATTGCAATCCTTGATTTATATTCTATGTCGACCTCACTCATTTTGACGGCCCATTTGGCCAATATGCCAGAGAACTCGGGTTTATAAAGGAGGTTCCGCAAAGGAAAAGTAGTCACCACAGCTATTGGATGCCATTAGAAATAGGGCCTCAGCTTCTGAGCGGCGACTATGAGGGCTAAGGCCAGTTTTTCCAAATGTGGGTAGCGAGTTTCTGCTCCCGTTAAAATTTTACTAACATAATAAATGGGAAATTGCGTACATTTTCCCTCCCGGACTAAAATCGCACTTACCGTAACTTCTGAAACTGCGAGGTAGACTAGCAATATTTCACCTTATTTTGGTTTTGAGGGCAATTGAGGGCTTGATAAGTACTTATTCAGATCCCTCAGATCCTGCTGGCACTTTGGTGTCCATTCGGAATTATTTTTATTTTTGAGCAGTGTGAAGAAGCGATGGCATTTGTTTGACGACCGGGAAATGAACATGCTCAAAGCTACTAATCTTCCTGTGAGCCTTTGGACTTCTTTTACGTTCGACAATTGATCCGGGATATCCTTTATGGACTTGATTTTGTCGGGGTTTACCTCATTTCCCCTTTGTGAGACCAGAAATCCCACTTAACAGAACTGACCTCGAACGCGCACTTCTCGGGATTAAGTTCCATGCTATGCTTCCCTAGGATGTCGAATGTTTTTTGCGAGTGCTTAAGGTGGTCACCCGCATTCAAAGACTTAACGAGCATATCGTCTATATAAACTTCTATAGTCTTTCTTATTTGCTTTTCAAACATCTTATTTACGAGCCGTTGATAAGTGGCTCCGGTGATTTTCAACCTGAAGGACATAACATTGTAGCAATATGTACCAAAATTCGTTATAAACGAAGTCTTTTCCTGATCTTCCGAATTCATCTTGATTTTGTTGTACCTGGAATAAGCATCGAGGAAACTTATTAACTCGTGTCCGGCCGTGGCATCAATCATTTGATCGATATTTGGCAGTGGGAACGATTATTTCGGGCATGGTTTATTAAGATCTTTACAGTCTACACACATGCAAAATTTATTGTTCTTCTTAGGAACTACTACTATATTGGTTAGCCAGTCCGGATATCTTACCCCTCGGATCGAACCGATATTAATCAAGCGGGTTACCTCTTCTTTGACAAATGTATTCTTGGCCTCGGCAATAAGGCATTTCTTTTGTTTTACCGGATGTACGTTGGGATCCAAACTCAGCTTTTGCACGGCTAATTCCGTTGAGATACCTGTCATATCCTCATGCGACCATGCAAAACAATCGGCATTAAATTTAAGGAATTCAATAAAACCATACCTGAGTTCCGGGTGCAGTCCTGTCCCCAAATGAAATTTTCTTTCTAGGAATTCTTCGAACAATGAAACTTGCTCCAGTTCCTCCATAGAGGACTTCATTGCGTCCGTCTCTTCTGGAACTTGGAAATATCTCGGCACCTGATAATGTTCTAATGACTCTGCTCCCGGGATAACTTCTTCTAGCTCGGGAGTAGGTGTCGGTTCCTGTAATTTCTACGGCATGTGCTCCTTCCCTTTGCTACTAAAAACGGAGATTGCATTCATTTCCCTTGCTATGCGTTGATCACCTCTTATCTGCTTGATTCCATCGGGCATTGGAAACTTCAGCAATTGGTGATACATTGAGGGTACAACTTTCGTCTCATGTAACCATGGCCTTCCCAGGATGATATTGTATCTCATATCACCATCTACTACTTCAAAGAGAGTTGTTTTCATTACTCCTTCAGCGTTCGTGAGCAGCAAAATCTCTCCCTGGGTCATCACGCTCGCAAGGTTGAATCCATCGAGGAGCTTTGTTGCCGGAATAATGCTTCCGGTGAGTTTATCTTGCTCTGATACTCTCTATTGAATGATATTAGTCGAAACATGACCAGTGCGCCCTCCAATACATGTTTAATCTTAAGATCCACTAGAACATGTTTAATCTTAAAATCCAATACATTTAAAGAAATTACCAGTGTATCATTGTGTGGTAACGTAAATTTGTATGCGCCCTCCTCCGTGAAAGTGATATCGTCTTCCTGGAGTCTTTTACTATGAGTTATTGATACTTTCATCTTCTTCGTTGCCGAAAAGGTGACCCCATTAATCTCATTCCCTCCGAAGATCATATTGATCGTTCGGCATGGGGGTTCTTCTCCTGCTTTCGAAGGTTCCGCATTGTCTCTGTTACGACCATAATTGTTCATAGCTCGGTCACTCAAGAATTCTCTGAGGTGACTATTCTTCAATAGTATTGCCACATCTTCCGGGAGGTGTCGGCAGTCCCTTGTTCAGTGGACGTTCTTCCTATGGTATTCACACCATAAGTTGGGATCCCTCTGGCTGGAATCAGATCTTATAAGTCTCGGGAATCGTGCCTCTTTAATGTTTCTCATGGCTGACACCAACTCCACTATATTGACGTTAAAGTTATACTCTGATAACTTAGGGTAAGAAGGATCCCGAAACCCCGACGTCTCTTTATCCTGAATTGATCAATTGTTTCGACCATGATCGGTCTTTCTATCAATGGTGAATTTGTCTACTGCCGAGAAGTTTCTGCCACGACCTTCAGTCTGCTCATAAGGCCAAAATCGGCCCCTCGAAGTCCGTCTGTCTTTGTCGTAGTCATCCTTTGATTTTTCTCTTCTCTTCTCTTGTCCCTTGGCCGACGATGTAGAACCAGCCTGGACAACTT
>AWOL01S0226880.1:0-10869 GCA_000715115.1 Nicotiana otophora | reverse complement strand
CCTCTTCTTGATTTTTGTTGATACACTATGCTATCTTTGTTTGGGCTGATCTTTGTGATTTTCGAGAGCCCGAGAAACTAGAAAGGTTGATGACTGAGTGAGGTCGAGGGCATGTGTGTGAGGTACTGATACTATGGCACGTGAGTTGTCCATGTAGCACGTGAGTTGTCCGTGCAATTCCACATATTGTTACAATAGCACGTGAGTTGTCCTTGCGGATTTTAGCCCTTGGGCTGAAAAGAGCCCCTCCGGAGTCTGCACACCCCTAGTGAGAGCATGTACCTATTGAGTGTGAGTAGTGAGGGCTGAAAGCCGAGCGATTGAGCAGTTGTGACGAATTGAGTGTTTGTTGCCCTGAGAGGTTGTACATGTTTTCCATTTGTTGATGCACTTAGTTGCTATTTGTCATTGTTGTGAAATTACTGAAAGATTCTATATCCGGATTACTTGCACTGTAACTGTATAAATTGATTTGACTTGAACTACCGGATTTGAAAGCATGAATATTCTTTGCTGGAATTACTGAAAATGAACTGTATTTGTATAGCTCGTCACTACCTTCTCAGTTCTTTATTTATTTCTGTCACTTGCTGAGTTGGTTATACTCATGCTACACCATGCACCTCATGTGCAGATCCAGGCATGTTTGATCATGGAGGTCGTTGAGTTCGTGCGTGATCGAGTACCGGAGACTACGAGGTAGCTGCCGACGTCCGCAAACCTTGTCTCTCCTTCTCTGTTTTCTTTCTTTTCAGTATTGACATTCATATACTGTTTGTATTAGACTGGATATTTAGATGCTCATGATTCAGTGACACCCCGATGTCGGGCTATTTTTTTGCACTTATGTTTTAATTGGGTTTTACCCCCGTTTTATGAAAAACTCCGATTATTTTAAATGTCTTATTCATTTCTGTTAAATTTTGAAAGTGTTTTTGGAAAGGTCGGCTTGCCTAGTACCACGATAAGCGCCATCACGACGGGTTAAATTTTGGATCGTGACTGATAATAAAGCTATTTGACATAACTTATGCGTCTATTTGGTGCATGTTAGCACTTGTTAGCTGCTCATTTCACAGTTCCTTTGGAGTTTTTGAATGTTCAATGGATTTAGATATTTGGCCAAATTTGAGGTCTAAATCTCATTTTCTCAAAATCCTCAATTTCTACCTAAACTCCTAATTTCTACCATGAAAAATCTGAGATTAAAGATTAAAATCAATGGGTGTTTATGAAAATATGATAAAACAAGTTAAAATCTACTAATCAATAAACTTAAGGTGAAAAATCTCTTCAAAATCGCCTCTAGGCCGAGCTCAAACTTGAAAATGGTGAACAAATGACTCAATTCCTATCTTTGTATAAATTTTACTTTATTTTACTTTATTTGATTTCTAAAATAAACTCATTATCTTATTTGACGCTTTACTTTATTCAAGATTGTTATTATGCTATATTGTGTTTAAATATATCTCTTGAATATTTTAATTGATATTTGACACGGATTCCATATACATGGTAGCACATGGGCTTTGTCATGCGAAGGTGATTGTTATTGTGGACACGAGGAGCCATACGTGTAAGATTCGAAATTAGGACTTGTGATTTGTGGTTAGGAGATATGGTGCGGTAACGACCCGATTGGTCGTTTTGTGTAATTGCGCCTTGTTAACCCTTTTTATGCTTCACACATGTGTGTTTATGATTTTATAACTTGCGGGCTTGGTTAGTTTCGCTTCGAGAAGCTTTCGGGTTGATTTGGACCCTTGATTATTGACTTAGAGGTATTAATTAGAAAATATTGACCATACTTTGACTTTTGTGAAAACGGCCCCGAAACTATATTTTTATGGCTCTGATAACTTCGTATCGTGATTTCAAACTTGGACGTATGCCCAGAATTGATTTTGGAAGTCCGTAGGTTGATTTATATTAATTTGCCGAAATTTGGCAATTTGAAGTTGTAAAGTTTAACCATAGGTTGACTGTCACAACCCAAAATCCATGAAGGTCGTGATGGCGCCGGACACCACTATCAGGCAAGACGACAATAAATACTTAATTAGGTTCTCATTTTTGTTACTTTTGAAATCATGTTTTTCCTTCAATTTAAATCGTAAAAGATGAAGTTTACAAAAATAAATAATAATATCATTAAAATTTTCAATACAGCACAACCCATAATCCTCCAAAAACCCGATGTCACAAGTGCATGAGCATTAAATAGGAATGTACAATAAAATACAACAGCTGTCCGGAATACAAATTAGACAGGAAAAAAAATACAATACTCTGAGGGAGATTCCGTTGGTTGCGAATCGTCCCAAAGAATGCAGCTCACCTAAGTCCCTGCCATAGTCGTGCCTCTACGCCCGCAAGGCCGCCTAACATATGTGTATCTACACAAAAATGTGCAGCAAGTGTAGCAGGAGTACGTAAATCAATGCGTACCCAGTAAATATCCCGCCTAACCTCGACGAAGCAGTGACAAGGGATCGACTCGGACACTTACTATGGGCTATAATTAATATACCAATGATATGATTGAGCATGGATCATGTAGAACGGATGTAAGCCCGATATCATAAAATAAGTAAACAATTCTTTTGTTAACAAGAAATTTCCCAAATTTCATTTTTCATCATTTTAACAATTTATATCTCAGGCCAAATGAGGCAATATCAATTATTATAGTTTTCGAAGCAATTAATACAATCATGTGCAAGTCATGCTGAGGTCGTACGGCCCGATCCAACAATAAAAATAAAGTGTGCACTGCCGAAGGTCGAACGACGCGAACCATAGATGCATCTATAAATGTTTTCGCTCGCGAATCATGCATGCGCCGCAGTCCCTGCTCGCTAACCATACATGTGACGCGGTCAAATATAAATTTAAGGAAATACCCCGCCGCGAATCATACCTGCGACGCGGCCAAATATAAGCTTAACATTTAAATCATATTTCTTTCTTGATTCTTTTCAAAATAAGGGAAATTCAACTTGAAGCTTTTCCGCTTGCGAATCATACATGCGACGCAGTTACACATAGAGTCCTTAAGCTATTATAATATTCCTCAATTCTTTTCGAAATTACGAAGTTCAAATGAACCCTTTTAAATTTTAAATTCTTCAAATTTCCATTCTTTCAAGACAATTATTACTCAACCTCAATCTTGCTTCTTCTCAAGGCAAACAATAACATAAATCGACAACAATGTTAATAAGGCATGATGTAAACCTAGACTACCCGGACATAGGCATAACTAGTAGCTATGACGGACTCTCGTTACCTCGTGCGTATGTAACCCCCACAATTAGAAGCATATATTAATTAATTTTACCTATGGGGTTAATTCCCTCTTATAAGGTTAGAAAGGAGACTTACCACGCTTCGAAGTTTCATAACCGGCTTCCGAGCCCTTCAAACAACTCAAACCGATGCCCAACACTCCAAAACTAGCCAAACAATGTGCAAACTAATGAAACTATACTCTAATGCTCATAACAATTAAATTTATAACCATTCCACGTTCGAAAAGTCGATAAAATCACCCTCGGGCCCAAGTTCCCGGATTCCGAAAATGTGTTTGAAGATAATCATTACCCATAACCTTATAAATTCAAATATATAATTTATTCTCAATTCCATGCGCCCAAATTCGTGGTCAAAATCCAAAAATACCAAATTCTAGGTCTTTCTTCAAAATCCCAAATTTCTACAAATTGTTCATGTCTAAATCCATATATAATACAAGTATTTAACTTGCAATAGGTGGGAATCACTTACCTTAACATAGATGAAGAAGATAGGGCTCCAAAATCGCTCCAAGACCGGACCCCACGGAGGAAATGAAGTAAAAATAGCCAAAATCTTGATTTTAATAACTCCACTGCCCAGACGACCTTCTTCGCGGTCGTGACCAAATTCAGCTGCCCCAACTTTTTTTCTACGCGAACGCGACAACGGTGATGTNAAAATAAGGGAAATTCAACTTGAAGCTTTTCCGCTTGCGAATCATACATGCGACGCAGTTACACATAGAGTCCTTAAGCTATTATAATATTCCTCAATTCTTTTCGAAATTACGAAGTTCAAATGAACCCTTTTAAATTTTAAATTCTTCAAATTTCCATTCTTTCAAGACAATTATTACTCAACCTCAATCTTGCTTCTTCTCAAGGCAAACAATAACATAAATCGACAACAATGTTAATAAGGCATGATGTAAACCTAGACTACCCGGACATAGGCATAACTAGTAGCTATGACGGACTCTCGTTACCTCGTGCGTATGTAACCCCCACAATTAGAAGCATATATTAATTAATTTTACCTATGGGGTTAATTCCCTCTTATAAGGTTAGAAAGGAGACCACGCTTCGAAGTTCCATAACCGGCTTCCGAGCCCTTCAAACAACTCAAACCGATGCCCAACACTCCAAAACTAGCCAAACAATGTGCAAACTAATGAAACTATACTCTAATGCTCATAACAATTAAATTTATAACCATTCCCCGTTCGAAAAGTCGATAAAATTACCCTCGGGCCCAAGTTCCCGGATTCCGAAAATTTGTTTGAAGATAATCATTACCCATAACCTTATAAATTCAAATATATAATTTATTCCCAATTCCATGCGCCCAAATTCGTGGTCAAAATCCAAAAATACCAAATTCTAGGTCTTTCTTCAAAATTCCAAATTTCTACAAATTGTTCATGTCTAAATCCATATATAATACAAGTATTTAACTTGCAATAGGTGGGAATCACTTACCTTAACATAGATGAAGAAGATGGAGCTCCAAAATCGCTCCAAGACCGGACCCCACGGAGGAAATGAAGTAAAAATAGCCAAAATCCTGATTTTAATAACTCCACTGCCCAGACGACCTTCTTAGCGATCGTGACCAAATTCAGCTGCCCCAACTTTTTTTCTACGCGAACGCGACAACGGTGATGCGATCGCGAACCTTTGCCTGATCAACCTACGTAAACGCGAGCCTAGCTCCGCGAACGCGAAGGACAAACCTTCATGCCTCAGACCAATGCCTTCCGTGATCGCGTACTTGCCCCTACGATCGCGAAGAACAACTTCGCCAACTCTCAGTCAGCACAATGCGATCGCGTGCCTATCTACGCGATCGCGATAAACAACCCAAACACCAGAAACCAGCAATCATAAACAAGGGGAATTTGGTCTGAAACCATCCCGAAGCACACTCGAGGCCACCAAGACCACGTCCAATCATACCAACCAGTCCCATAACATAACACAAACTTGCTTGAGACCTCAAATCGCATCAAACAACATCAAAATCATGAATCGCACCCCAATTTAAACTTAATGAACTTTGAAACTTCAACTTCTACAATCGATGCCGAAACCTATCAAATCAAGTTTGATTGTCCTCAAATTTTGCACACAAGTCACATTTGGCATTACGGGCCTACTCCAACTTTCGGAATCAGAATCTGACCCCGATATCAAAAAGTCCACTTCCGGTCAAACGTTTCAAAAATCTTCAAATTCCTAACTTTCGCCAAACTACTCCAAAATGACTACGGACCTCCAAATCCATTTTCGGACGCGCTCCCAATACCGAAATCACCATACGGAGCTATTCTCAAACTCGGAATTCCAAACAGACATCGATAACATTGAAATGCACTTCAACCCAAATTTATGGAATTCTTTCAAAATGCTAACTTCCACAATAGGTGTTGAAACGCTTCTGGGGCATCCAAAACTCGATCCGAACATATGCCCAAGTACAAAATCATCATACGAACCTGCTGGAATCTTCAACTCCCGAGTCCGAGGCCATTTACTCTAAATTCCAATCTTAGTCAATTCTTCAAACTTAAAGCTTTCGAAATGAGAATTTTCTTTCCAATTCAACTCCGAATTTCTCGAAATATCAATTCCGACCACGCGTACCAGTCATAATACCTGAAGTGAAGTTGCTCATGGCCTCAAACTGCTGAACGACGCGCTAGAGCTCAAAACGGCCGGTCGGGTCGTTACATTGACTTTCAGCTATCGTGGTCAGAATTGGATTTTGGGACTTGGAATAGGTTTGTCATGGTAATTAGAACTCCTTTACAAAATATGGTGTCGTTTGGAGTTGATTTGATAGGATTTGGACGTCTAGTTGTAACTTTAGAAATTCTTGAACTTTACTTTGAAATTCATGCATTTTAGTATTCGATTCATAGTTTTAGATGTTATTTTTTTTGTTTTGATCGTACGGGTGATTTCGTATGATATTTTTAGACTTTTGTGGATATTTGGTTTTGAGCCTGAGAGCTCGGATGAGTTTCGGACATGTATTGGAATGGTTATGAACTTAAAATAAACTGCAGGTGTGCTAGTGCTATGATGTCGCAATAGCGAGCACTAGCTACGAAATTGCGAAGATTACAGTTGTCGCAATTGCGACCTCCCCTTCACAATTGCGAAGGCAGTAGAATTTTAGAACTGTTCGCATTTGCGAACAAACGTTCGCTTTTGCGATGAAGGCCGGTTCACAATTTCGAAGCTTGTTCTCGGAATTGCGAGGTTGCATGAGGCTGTTAGGTTTCGCAAATGCGAGCCCTAGTCCGTAAATGCGATATCTACAGCTGGCTAAAAGGCTGGAAAAATGGATTTTTGAACTCATTCTCTCATTCTTGAATCTTAGACTCATTCTCTCATTTGAATGAAAGTGAAAATTTGTGAAACTTTGTCAAGTTTTTGAATATCACGACCCAGAATTCCCACCATCGGAACCGTGATGGTGCCTAACATTTTACTTGCTAGTTAAGCCAACGTTAGATATAGTTAGTAACCATTTTTGACAATTCACATCAAATGAAAAAAAACAATAAGTTGAATAAACTAAAATAGAGTAAATAAACTAATAAACGGCGATATCCAAATACAATCCCAGAACTGGTGTCACGAATACACGAGCGTCTAGAGTACTACAAATAATAGTCTGAATAAAAGCATAACTGTCTGACTCGAAATAAATAGCTAAGGTGATGTAGAAGGGGACTTCAGGGCTGCGAATGCTATGCAGCTGTACCCCAAGTCTCCGTCAAGCACTGGATCTGAGCAAATCTACTGAACACTGCTAGGACACACTCCGAAATATGCACAAGAAGTGTAGAGTGTAATATGAGTACAACCGACCCCATGTACTCTGTAAGTGCCGAGCCTAACCTCGATGAAGTGGTGACGAGGCTAAGGTGGGTCACTTACAATAACTTATACGCAGTAAGTGAAAGTGAAGCAGTTAATTTATGAAAATGAACTAAATCATCGCAATCAAAGAACCTAGAATAACATATCTCATAATTTCATATAAAAATGCCGAAGCCCAACACAATAACAATAACGAGTACAACACACACAATCTATTGAGGCGCACAACTCGATCCCACCATAGACACACAATCCTCCCTCATTTCACCATAGCATCATTTATCAGTATCAAGAATCACGTATACAATCCGTTGCGGCGTGCAACCCGATCCCACCATATCATCATAATTAATGTCATAATGTTCCCTTATTACACCATATTACTATTTATCAATATCAAGCATTACATACACGACCGTTGCGGCGAGCAACCCGATCCCACCATATTATCAGAATCAATGTCATAATCCTCCCTTATTCCACCATATCACAATCGTTGCAGCGTGCAACCCGATCCACAAACAATTTCAATAAACGTAACAAATCCAATAGCTTAATTTACGAGAATCTCTACTATCAAAGGATATGAAAGCAAAGTAATAAAGGAACCACATACGATTGAAAGGAATGCTACAAATAATACAAAAGCAACAAGACAAGTCAAGTACATGACAATTAAGGTGTGCACGTAAGACAATTAAGACAAGTAGCAATTAATCACGGAGCCATGAATGGGACGAACAATTCGATACAAGAATAAATAATGATAAAAGAATAAGTCCAAAGACTACCCATGTTCTATCCTTTAGTTTTGTTAATTTTAGCTGCAACTTCACTTTATCGTCCTAGAAGTAAGCAATTTAACATGATAGTACAAACCCCAAAAATAAAAATAAAAAGAATAAAATGAAAAATAAATTCAATTGCAATGAACACAATGAAGACTCATGTCGATTACTATATCAACACAAGCTCAAATAACCTTCACTCGCACTACACAAAATATTATTGGGCAAATATTTATGAAAATTTCGGGTTCCATAGAAAAATATCAAGAAAACTGAAGACCCATAACACCTAACATCACATTTCACGATTTTGAGTGAAATACCAAACATGCTATCATCAAAAGGTCTAAAATTTTAAAAGAATTTTTCACCTTACCCAACGAAAGAGAAGTCGACACTGAGAAAGGGCTTATGGATAATTTTTAATAAGAGTGGGAGAAAAACCCTTTTGTTGAGAGAGAGTGAGAGGATGACGTTCCAGAAGTACATATGCTTCTCTTCTCTGTAAACTAGTTTTTTATTTGCTTTCTTGTTCTTTTTATTTATGTAATTTTAAGAGAATTTGTTTTTATTATAGTAGCGACCTAGTCGCTCCAAAAGACCTACAGGGGCGATATTTTTCAAGTCGCTCCTAAACCAGTGGAGCCAAATTTTTATTAATAGCGGGAACTAAAAATTCAGGATTTAGTGGCACATATTAGAGGCGACCTAGAAAGTCGCTACTAATAATTTGTCTTCTGTAGCGACTGTAACGACCTAACTTGTCATTTTGAGTAATTACTCTTCTTTCTACTATTTGAAGTCTTGAATAGCTTCATATAATGTATTATGACGTGTGTAAATCACCGGTTTTGATTTTTTAGGTGTTTCGGGATTAGTTCGGAAGAATGAATTTCATGTTAGAAGCTTAAATAAAAAAGGGTTGACCGGAGTTTGACTTTTGTGCAACGATCCCGAAATAGAGTTTTGATGATTCCAACAGCTCTGCATGATGATTTTGGAATTAGGAGCGTGTCCGAAAAATTATTTAGAGGTCCGTAGTTAAATTAGGCTTGAAATGGCTAAATTGGAAATTTAAGTTGGAAGTCTGAACGGGGAGTTGATTTTTGATATCAGGGTCGGAATATGATTTTGGAAATTTAAACTAGGTTTGTTATGTCATTTATGACTTATGTGCAAAATTTGAGGTCAATCAGACTTGATTTGCTATGTTTCGGCGTCGAACCTAGAATGTTTCGATGACGATTCTTCAAGAATACGTGGTATCACATTAAGCAAATGAGCTCCAAATTTCATTTTTATTGAAGCATTAGATCCGTATTGAAATTACGGAGCCATAGCAAAAAGAATCGTCGAATTTGGACATCGTATGAGAGAGTTATGCCCATTTCCGTGTCGAGAATGATTTTCTGTCGTTGTCAGCGCCCAGGGTAGCTTGGAGCGCTATACCTGGCACTGGGACTGCTGGAGGTACTGGAAAGGGCGCAACATGCCTGTGGCGCCACAGACATAAAAACCCCATAAAAACGGGGTGTTTCAGCCATGTTTGAAAAAAACTAAAGTTGGGGAGCTCGGTTTAGGTGATTTTTGGGCGATTTTCACTGATAAATATTGGGGTAAATGTTTCTTATCCTATATTAATTATATTTCATGATTTCATATTCATTTACATCATGAATCCGTGAATCTATGGAAGAAAAATCAGATTTTTATAAAATCTTCCAAAAATGTAAAATGAAGATTTGAAGGTCAATCCGATGTCGGAATTTGATAATTTTTATATGGCTGGACTCGTATCGGAACGGGTGTTTGGATTTGGTGAGTTTCGTCGGATTCCGAAATGTGGTACCCCTGTAAATTGTTCGAGCGGAGTTGAAAATTTTTGTAAATTGTTAAATTATAAGCATAAGAGTAAGTTGTGATTAATTTGCACGTTGTTTGAATAGATACGAGTTGGTTGGCTTGAATTGAGGAGATAGGAAGGCGTATGGAGGTTGATACGCGCGGAATGAAATTTTTGGAGTATTGTACAGCTTACTCGGTATTGGATTTGACTTGTTCGAGGTAAGTAACTCTTCTAATCTTGGAGCTGAGGATATAAACCCTGAATTATATGTGTTATGTGTTTGGTGTTGAGGTGACGGACATGCTAGGTGACGGGCATGTGAGCGTGCACCGTGTGAGTGGTACTGTGTAGTTACCTGAACTTATCTGACATCATGGAAATCTCTTCGTACTAGAGCTATTGAGCTGAGAATCATGTTAAAATCATGTTGAGGCTATATGCAAGTATTATTGAGAACCACAGAGGTCATATTGTTGTTGAATTTGTTTGAATTGAAATTTTAAAACTCAGTCATGTTCATTCATTTCATATCAACTTTCAGTCTCTGTTGCTATTTATGTATTCATCATATCATCATGTTAGGTAGATTTTCATGACATTGTGAGCCCGAGAGATTGATGACTGAGTGAGGCTGAGGGCCTGATGGTGAGGATATTTATGGGATCGGGCTGCGCGCTGCAGCATGTTCATTGATTATACCATGATTGGCGTGTTATATCGCTTGGGCTGAAGGAGCCCCTTCAACACACCCCCAGTGAGCGCAGGTACCTACTGAGTGCGAGTGTCGAGCGCGAGTGCCGAGTGACTTGGGAGGATTGAGTAACTGTGAGGCATGAGTGACTATGAGGATTGAGTGATTGGGAGGACTGAGTGACTGTGAGGATTGAGTGACTGGGAGGACTGAGTGACTGAGAGAATTGAGTGACTGGGAGGACTGAGTGAAATGATACTCTGAGTATATGCATATGGTTTTATCACTGAAGTGCATCGCATTGACATGCATACTTGACATACAAGCATAGAGATGCATTTTCCTCATGATATA
>AWOL01S0226826.1:0-13082 GCA_000715115.1 Nicotiana otophora | reverse complement strand
CAAGAAAGTGCCACCGATACTCAAAGGTAAGTTCTATAAAGCGGTGGTTAGACCGGCCATGATATACGGAGCTGAGTGTTGGGCTGTTAAGAACTCACATATCCAGAAGATGAGAGTAGCAGAAATGAGGATGTTGAGATGGATGTGCGGTCACACTAGGATGGATAAGATCAGGAATGTTGATATTCGGGAGAAGGTGCGCGTGGCTCCCATTGATGACAAGATGCGGGAAGCGAGGCTCAGATGGTTCGGGCATGTACAGAGGAGGAGCCCAGATGCCCCGGTAAGGAGGTGTGAGCGGCTGGTTGTGGAGGGCACGAGAAGAGGTAGAGGGCGATCGAAGAAGTATTGGGGAGAGGTGATCATGCAAGATATGGCGATGCTTCAGATTTCCGAGGATATGGCACTTGATAGGAAGATGTGGAGGTCGAGTATTAGGGTTGTAGGTTAGGAGATAGTTGAGTCTTGTCTTATTTCGTACCGTTGTGAGACTAGTCTGGTAGGGTTTTTGTCTAAGCTAGCTATTGGCAATGTCTTGTCTTACTATTTTGCGTTTCAATGTCGGACCTATTTACTAGCTATCGTTTTTGTTTTTGCTTTTTTCGTTTTTGCTTTGCATCTTTCTTCTGGATTTCATGTTGTTCCTATTTTTCCTATGATTTTTGTGGTGATATTGATATTGTCTTATTTTGTCTTTTCGTCCTCTTGAGCTGAGGGTCTTTCGGAAACAGCCTCTCTACCTCTTCGGGGTAGGGGTAAGGTCTGCGTACACACTACCCCCCAGACCACATTAGTGGGATTTCACTGGATTGTTGTTGTTGTTGTTGTTGTTTTGCGTAAAAAGTAAAGCAACACATTAGTTACTTTGGGATTATGTAAATTTTTAGAAAAATAATTAAATTCTTGAAAAAAATAAAGTCCTGAAAATATTGAGTATTGGTGGACGGGGGACGGGGGAGGGGCTGAGCAAGGAACATGGGACTTGGGGGAATGGGGGTGAGGAGAGTAGCATAAAAAATATTTTCCTAAAAAATATTTTCTACTCTCTAACCAAACACTAGAAAATATTTTTCGGAAAAAGTTTTTCACTCACCAACCAAACAAGAAAAAATAAGTGATAAAATCACTCATTTTTCATAAAAATATTTTCTAGGAAAATATTTTCCATGAAAAATATTTTCCTTCATACCAAACACAACCGAAGTTGTTTTCTCTTTTCAGCAATTTTATCAATGTGGATAATGAATACAAATGCTCCTATTTGTACTGATGAAATTTATTGAAATGTATCAGGGAGAAATTCAAAAATGGCCAGATTTACAAGTGATCATTCAAAAATAGCCACAGTTTCAAAAGTAATCGAAATTTAGCCACTTTTCATGTAAAGATAAATCTGAACGAAAACATTGTTCAAAATTCGGAAAATACTCCAGCATAATATACTAGAAATATACTGGAGTTCCAGCATAAGTATACTGGAACTCCAGTATATATACTGGAGTTCCAGTATAATATACTGGAATTCCAGTATAATATACCGGTCCAGCATAATATGCTGGAAGTTCATACACAAGTGCTCATATCTCCAGTATATTATGCTGAAACTTTCCGCGTGTTAGAGTTCCAACATAATATGCTAGAAGTTCATACACAGGTGCACTGATCTCCAGTATATTAAGCTGGAACTTTCCGTATTGCAGCAAAATAGTGGCTATTTTTCAATGACATTGCAAACGTTGGCTATTTTTGAATGACCAGTCCGAAAACTGGCTAGCCCATGCTATTTTTACAATGTATCAGGAGAGCAGAATACTTCTTTCACTATATATGAAAAAGAAATATTTCTTAACATGCAATTAAATTTTTTACCAGGCACGTAAAAATAAGTTAAAGCAAAATTCCAAAGGATCTAAACCTGTGCAATTATGAATTTTTAATTGAATAATTACTTGATTGAAAGAAATATAAGACCTAATTCATCTTTTAGTAAGGTATTTAACACGAGAAAAATAACTTTATATATTTGGCTTCTTCCAACAAAAAATTTTAGTTCTTAGAATAATTCCTAGGGAATCTTACGGGAATATACCAAAAAAAACACTAATTATCAATAACTAGCCATTTTAGTCATGCTACCAAAAATAGTCCCAAAAAATTATCAATTATATAAAACATTCAAAAAATATAGGCAAAAAAAGATTTTGTTTTTCAATGGATATTATTGTTATCGTTAAAAACACATAGATAAGGCAATATGCAAGATTTGATGAAGTTTTGAAGGTAATTTAGACTAGTTTGGAGTCAAAATTCATTACCAATGATAAATAATATTAAACATACGCAAAAAAAGAGAAAATTATTTTTCAATGGGTATGGTTGGAATTCGTTGAAAACATATAGATGATTCAATATACAATATTTGAGCAAGATTGGAGGCGATTTGGACTGATTTGGTATCAAAATTTGTAATTAAAATCGAGTTTAAGAAATTTTTCTGTGACAAATTATCAAACATGTATCACGCATCTATCTCACACATAGGTATACATGTGATACATATTTTATACGCATATGATACATAAATGATAGATATGTGTGATACACATATGATCTTCTTCCATGTTCATCTTGTGTATTTTGAGTTTGGCTCAAATTTCAATTCGAACCATCTAAAACCTCCACAAAATTATCCCAAAATTGAGATTCATACTCATTAAGATGTATCCAATCTATTCCAAAAACACCCACTCGAAATAAATTCTAATTTCGAAAATCCAAATTTTTGAATTCAAGCTTAGGCAAGTTTCAATAGCTGTCTATGGCATTTTCAGTTTAATCCTTTGACCCAATCCAACAAACTAATATTTAATAGTGATTTCTAAATCGAGTTAAGATGCTCGAATTTCAACTTAAAGGAATTAGAGTATGGCAAAATTGCTAAAGTCTCAAAAAGTTTGAACTATCTTTGTGTATTAGCAAAATAGATGTGCTACAAAATAAATATGGGTTATTTTCAATAGAAATTTTAGTTTGAACTAGTTTTGATTGAAATTGTTTACGGAGTAACAGTTTGGATAATTTCTCTCCTTGTTACTCGTACAAATTTGAGCCAGGTCACATAACAGAAACTATGGGCACTCATAGGAATTTTCTTTTAAAAAAGTTAATAATATGTTCTTACGAACTACCTCTAAATCCTAGACACTAGGCAATTGATTAATTACATGCTTGTACGTGTGTACAGAAGAAATTTTTACAAAATATTAAGCAATATTTTGTACAAACGTAGCCACCCACGAATCCTAGGATCTGTAGGCAACTCTTGTGCCTCCGACCTACTGGGTAAAGTTTATAGGACTAGTCACATATTTGTTCGTTCGGTCAAAAATAAGTAATATACAAATAATATATATATATATATTATTTTTGAGAGCGATTATATTTGTAATTTTTCTATTTTTTTAAATATTATTCTAATAGATTAAGTGTAATGTAATTATCTTAATTAATTAATCTATAAAATATCCGTAAGACCTAATTCGTTTATGGTAAGGTGTTTTCTTTTTTGTGGATGTATGGTAAGGTGTTTAATAAGGGTAAAACAACGGTATAAATAGGGTTCTTCCAACAAAGAATAGCAGTCGAATTATACAAATTTGAGTCCGGCAGAGTCGCACAAGACAAGATTGCTGAGGGAAAAACTTAAAATTTTTTGTGGGTTTCTAGCTTAATTCAGCAGGTATATATTGATTTTATACTACATGCAAGATGATCATGCAATAAATAAATATAAACACAATATCGCTACTGTATTGTTCCGTTTTCCACATCTAAATTGAAGCAAATATTTCGATATGAAGTAGCAGATTAACTTGGTGTCCTATTTGATTATATTTTTTTCTTTTCATATGATCTCGTGTGTTAAACTGTAGCAAAACTTGGCTAAAAATTCTGGAATTATAAAAGCAGAGAGTTGTTTCGAGTAGACGCTCGGCTTAAGAAATCATGTAAAAATAATATTTTTTTTTCAAAGTGTGATGTCAAATATTTCGTACAAATTCACCAATATAATATCGTTCAACTTTCTTTTTTTTATTCAAAGTTAGAATGGTGCGCTAAATAATAGTAGCAAATTGTTGCAGGGGATGGAAGAAATTAAAGAAGATGAGACAAAACAAGTAGAAGATGATAGCAATTTAAATACTACTAAATGTGGCGGTAATTCGAAGAGGGTTTCTAGTAATGGAGAAGGACAAGAATTAGGAGAAAAAATAGAGAAAGGTACAGAAGTAGTAATAGATATTGATGAAAATCAAGGAATGGAAAAAGTATGTCGTATTTGTCATTTGAATGAAGAATCCAAGGAAATAATTGAGCTTGGTTGTGATTGCAAAGCTGAGCTTGGTGTTTGTCATCGCCATTGTGCTGAAGCCTGGTTCAATCAGAGAGGCAACAGGTATTCATGCTTTTAACAAGAATTTAACTTGTTCACATTGATAGCGTGCATTATCAATATGTTTTAGCGTGCATTATCAATTATAGCATGTAATTTGTCTTATTGAGACGTGAATAATATCATATTCACGAAATGTGCATTTCGTTGCTTTAAGTTACATGTGGTTGTTGATGTGAATCATCAATCTTATCTTGTTTCTAGGCTAACACTCCGTCCTAAGACAGATTAAAGAAGAGTGGGAACCTCTCGCTGGTTTTAGAAATTCGACATTAAGGAGTATTTTCACACCATCGACCATAAAGTCAGTTTCGAGGGGAGGTACCTTCGCAGCAGATTTAGACGAAATTTGATTGGTTGGTAGAGGGAGTTTAAGTGGTCTGCTTGAGCATTTAAAACCATGCATAGTATCACCCTTAAGAAGAGATTATGAACTTATTTGCATCTATCCAGGGTTCACTTGCTTCCTCATAGTCTTATGTTGTTCGAACTATCTAAAAATATAATCGGGTGCATTTCTAGAGGATCTGACACGGGTGCATAAGGGTACATATTAGCTTGACTTAGAGACTTCTTGGTGAACTGCTATATGGATTCATACTTGCGGAGTTCTCCATCCAATCAAAGACCACCATACTATAGAAAATCAGCCTCGGCAAAAACGAGACTATGGACCATGCTCTTTTCTTCCTGTGGTTACTATTAGAACACAAGCCAAGAAACTCAAACCACAACACAATCACCTTTTATTACTAGTATTGGAGTTTTCGTCCTGTGATTCACACTTGAGTTTGTAGTTGTGGCTGCCGTACTTAATACCGATAAAAGTCTCTCGTTGTGTTTTATATATCAAATGAGCATATTGATTGAGGAGTGTAACCTGGGGTGTAACTATGTGCTGGAGCATGGGCACGTGAACGGTGAACACATGCTCCTCTCTCGATACTATGTATAATAATGTTATATTTCTTAAAAATTCTTTAAATATACATGTGGGCACCCAAGCTCAAAGAGTTATGTGTTACAATGATTATTGGGTGCACCTTTACAAGTGAAGTTAGAGTTTCAAATCTCAATTTGTAGGCATGTCTAGTTGTCCCTCTTCTGTTTTTAATTAAGTATTTTTTTTCTTTTTTCTTCTTTTTTTATTTGGTTTATTTATTAAAAATCCACAAATCGAACACCTTGAAATCCTTGATCTCCTTTTATTATTGCAAAATTTTATATAATTAAAACAAATAGCAGTAAACGATGTAGCACGGTTTAATGATTCCATCATTTTTTATATGGAGTATAAGTATATATTTAAAAATTCACTAAAAATGCAAGAATTTTTTAATTTTAACCTATAATTTCTAAATGATAATGGTTTCATGGTAAGAACCTAAAGGTTGAATCCGTCAAATATAAATTTTAGATTCAACTCTTTGTAATAGTGCATCCATCTTCTTGGAATCTTATATTCGCCTATGAATGTAACATCATTCTTATATTGTCTTGTGAGTTTGCAGATTATGCGAAATATGTGAGAAGACAGCAAAAAATGTGCAAATAAGATTACAGGAGAATAGAATAATGGTGACAGAATGGAATCAAGGGGAAGTAGAACCCATAAATTCATACACAACCAGTTCATCTACTACACAAAATGCTTGTTTAAGAAGATGTCAGCAATACTTCTGTAATTTCCTGCTTGCCTGCTTAGTAATTTATTTTCTTTTTATTTTACATTCTTTCAACGCTAAGAAATAGAATCTGAATTATCTCTGTTTCTATTTTTCTACCAAATTCTCATACCTTGACTCTATGTATAGAAGGAACTACTTAATTTATATTTGTTCTCCTATTTCATTGTCCTTTTTATTTTATTTTTTGGGGCTGTGGCATAATAATACTGTATTACAGTTAGTTATTTTTGTAGAACTATCTTAGCTTTAATGTCATATTAACCGCTCAAACAAGCAATTAGACATTATTATTAATTTTTAGTACTCAAAATTCTCATCAAAGCACTCCAATTTGCTAATAATACCATTAACTTCTAATATTTTTTTATTTCAAGAAATATTTTCGACTCATCAACCAAAAACATTTTTCATCCAAAATAACTTTCATCATGCTAAACACACTCGTCTTAGCTTGTTTTATCCTGATAATCTTCTAAGTTCTTTTTCAAATGTTTTAAATGATAGAATTTTCATTTGTCAATGAATAAGATCAAAATATTAGTTCTCTCATACTTTTGAAGCATGAAGGTGGAAAAGACAAACTAAGTAAGAGAACAACGTTGCAAGCCATCTCTTCACCTGCCATTCTCACAGGAAGGAAAATATATAAACCTGTGTTGTACAAATTCATCAATATATCGTTTTTTCTTTTTTGTAGAATGGATAATTTTATGTATATTTAAATTTGAGGGATTCTTTACGAAATAAAATTTGACAGCTCAAGTCACCACAGCCAACTTGATGCATCGAATCCAACAATATTCATATATGAATTACATAATGTATACTATAAAGAATAAGATGAAGAAACACAAGCTATTCAACACCTTCACAATGCAAGGGAGAATCACCTTCAATAAGCGGATTCAATGTATAAATACGTAAACACATGAAGAAGCCAGGAGATTTAGCATCTAATATATATATATATATATATATAAAAATCAACTTTATATATACTCTGTAATCTTTCGGTGAAGAGGATTTAAATGAACCCCTTCCGCCCCAATACAATGTAATTTCTTGGTATCGGACTAGCGCTTTTCTTTGTTTGTGTAATCTACTTCATTGACGGCTTTTCGTTTTCCCTTGGCTTTAGAGCAGTGCTTTTAGAAGATGATGGCCAAAGCATAATGAGCAGCCAAAACAATTTTGATTTATATTTCTTTCTACCACGGTTTTCACTTGGAAATTAAAAAGGTATTCTTTAAAATGAACTATTCCTAGATTTCTCCCATTCAAAGTCACATTCTCTCTGCCATCTAAAGTAATGATTAAATTCTATCACCTTTCGTACAAATTCACCAATATAATACTATTCAGTATCGTTCAACTTTCTATATACAAGGAGTATATATTATCTACCCAATTATGTTAAAGCTTACAACAACACCAACAACAACAAATCGGTGTAATCCCACAAGTGGGGTTTTGGGAGGATAGTGAGTGCGCAGACCTTACCCCTACATTTTGAAGGTAGAAAGATTGTTTCCGATAGACCCCGACTTAAAAAACGCTAAACAGGAAGCAACCAACAATAACAATAACAAGAAAAAAAATAAAGACACTACGCGTAATAAAAAAGATTTAAAAATAAGAAATACAAGAATGCTACTAGCAATAAAATTATGTTAAAGCTTGTTGCCTACTAAATAACGACCGGAAGCAAAGCATATTCAGGTGAAAATCGTGTAAAGAAGATATGCTTTTTCATTCATTTTCTTTATTCCTTCTTCCATGACTATACTTCCTTGATTTCCCTCAAAGTTATAATTCTGCACTAAACTAACCTTTAATCTTAAGAGTGTTTTTGGCAAATTATGCAGGATTCTGCAACAAGCGGTGGAAATTCCAAAAAAGAAGAGCTTTCAAACTGTTCCAAGAATCCAGGGATGGCAGAAAATAAAGAAGCTGAGATAACACAAGGAGAAGTTAAGGAGACTGAGACAAAACAAGGAGAAGATGGAAATATAAATACTAGTACTAAATGTGGAGGTAATTCAGAGAAGGTTTCTAATAATGGAGAAGGTCAAGTATTAGGAGAAATAATATTAGAGAGAAGTACTGAAGTGGTAGTAGATATTGATGATGAAAATCAAGGAATGGAAAAAGTATGTCGTATATGTCATTTGAATGAAGAGTCCAAGGAAATAATTGAGCTTGGTTGTGACTGTAAAGCTGAGCTTGGTATTTGTCATCGCCATTGTGCTGAAGCCTGGTTTAATCAGAGAGGCAACAGGTTCCATTCTATCATCCTATTATTTTTCTTAGAAGTCTTCTTGTACAGGCAGCCCGGTGCACGAAGCATCCCACTTTCACACAGGTTTCGGAGAAGTGTCGCACCCAAGGGGTGTGATGTAGGCAGCCTACTCTAATACAAGCACCAGTGGCTGATTCCACGGCTCGAACACGTGATCTAGAGGTCACACGGGGATAACTTTATTATTGCTCCAACGCTCCCCTTCACAATAACAATGCAAAAAAAATTATGTTTTGAATAGTGTAGTTTAATTTCTCACTTATTACGTCATATACCATGTCTTCTTATTCAGATAATTATTTTTACTTATTAAGGACAAATTACTTGTAGTGTGAAGATTCTTTACATCAACATGGTATAAAACTTTAAATTCTATCGAATTTACAGATTATGTGAAATATGTGGGAAGACGACAAAAAATGTGCAAACAAGATTACGGGAGAGCAGAATAATGGTGGTTGAATGGAGCCAACGGCCAGTAGAATCCAGAAGTTCATATATCACATCTAGTTCATCTACTATACAGCAGAATGGTTGTAGGTGGAGATGTCAGCAATCCTGCTGTAATTTCCTGCTTGCCTGTTTTGTAATGGCATTTACCCTCCCATGGTTCTTCCGAGTTGAAATTCCTTAACAACAAATAGACAGTTGAGAGTTCTTGATTTGTATCTGTTCAACTCATTGTAATGTCCTCCATTTGGAAAGGGGGTTGGGGGATTAAATGTTTATTAGCCAATTATACTCCTTTCACTATACTAAAAAAAAAATATTTCAATATTCTAAGTTCTTTTTATGAATGTTAAATCATAAATGTTTCATTTGTCAATGAATAAGATCTGCACAATTCGAATGTTATTGCTTTCTCAAATATGTGAAGCACGAAGATGCTGGAGTAGACAAACTAAATAAGAGAACAATTAGGGAATGCTTGGTTTTCCAGCAACGTTTCAGGTTATCTATTTGACTTGAAAATTATATATACCTAGTGAGCCATTATTTAAGCGTAAAGTTTTTACAACTGCAACAAAGATCATGCTTGTTTAAAATAAATATATAAAAAACAAGAATTACAGGACCAATTTCTTGATATCAGACTCGCACCTTTCTTTGCTTGTGTAATCTGCTTCATTGACAGCGCTTCGTTTTTCCTTGGCTTCAGAGGAGTGTTGTTAGAAGATGGCAAAAGCATGATAAGCAGCAAATTTAACTCAGAAGGAATGAGACACAATTTATAAGAGCAAAAAGGAGCGCAAAGCCCCTTCCAGCTTTGCCATAGATACTTCACACTCTGAGGCATTGCCCAGTATACACCAAAATATCCAGAAAACATGCCCATATCTGCCAAGTTTGAGAGCAAAGTAGCAGCAGATGATTGCAAGACTCTAGTCACTTCCATAGAAATAGCATTCACCGCAAATGTTGAATATCTTCTTCTGTAGAACATCTTGGCTCAAACAAGAATTGAGTGTCCAAGTCCACCCAAAGCAAGGAACTTTAGGAGGAGCTTTAGTTTTCCATAGTAGTTCGCATGGCCATTCTTTTTCCCATACCCTTGCCTGCTTCAGCAACAAAATGTAGCAAGTCACAGCTCCTCCATTTCCCAAGTATTAGAATTTCTGAATTATAATCGCCAGCCAGATTCAGAGAAAATGTCAACAACTACAGACTCCTTATTTACAGCTATGTTGTATAAATTACGCAAAGATATCCTTCAGACATCCTTCCTCTAACCATCTGCCTAGCCAAAATCTGATCATATCCCCTCTGCCAGCTTTTAACATAGTATTCTGGAGTTCATCCCATAAGCTGCAGATTTGTTTCCATACAACCATTTTATTTGGCTGTGAGACAGATTTAGAAGCTCAATTAACAGATTTACCATATTTAGTGTCGATCACCTCTCTCCACAAGTCATTTCCTCCATCATTTAGTCTCCACAACCATTTACTCAGAAGCACTTGTTATGGCTCTTTAGGTTTTTAACACCCCCACCCCACCCCACCCCTCTTTTTTGTATTCTAACTGAATGAAACTTTTCTTATCTGAATTTTTGCTTCTTAATGAGAAAAGTCTTTTTCCAACTCTTGTGAGATATAGAACAGTGATATCTACGTAGGAATACAATCAAGACAGTGTTTACTGAAGTGTCTACTTCCAAAAGATAGGAACTGCTTCTTCCATGATGTTAGCTTCTTTTCACATCTATCAATTACCCCTTGCTATATACCAATGTGATTCTGTTTATTCCAAGAGGAATGCATAACTCCAGAATACTTTATGTTCCAACAAGTCTTAATCCTTTATGTTCCAACAAGTAATACTACACTTTTAGAAGAAATATCAGCATAAAACTTCCACTCACCTTCAATTAGAACAGGAAAACCGAAAAAATAAGTTCCAAGTAACCCTGATCCTACCCACTAACTCCTTTTTCTTCTGCCTTGGGCTTCCTAATGTCTTTGACTTTTTTTTTAAAAATGACAGTAGTGTCCAAGCCATTTTGCGTGCAGCTTGATTATTCCACCGGGTAGTTGCTACCTCCCACTAGCACATGTACCCTAACTCTCTCCAACAAGGCTAAGGCATATGAGAAGAAATCACCTAGTATTTTTTGCCTCCACTGGAATATGAACCTAAGACCTCTTGATTCTCCCCTCCACTTCATTGACCACCAGGCCACACCCCTTGGGTGTGTCTTTGACTCTTTCCAATCTCAGATACTGTCATTCTTGCAGATTCAAGGACAAAATTGCCTTGTAAGAATCAGCTTCGACAGTAGATGGACATAAATGCTTTGATGTGGAACTACTAGAGTAAGATGTGGCCTTGGAGAGGACATGCAACATTAAAAGGAACCAAAAACCACGCTGTTCCTTTTACAGTATTTTGCTGCCACATCCTTCTCCTGAGATGAAAATCATTTGTAATTTAAACTTGTGCACTGCCTTGCTCCAATAAGGGGTAAAAGCTTCTTAAATCGAGATAGGAAAGTGCTATCTTACCAAGAAAATCTACAAAAACCTCGGGCATTAAGGAGAATTAGTATAACGTAACAAATTTTGAGAGAAATAAATTTCCTTTCAATTCCTACCAAGGAAAGCTCCAAGTGATGGAGAAAATTAGAAACTTAAACTCACCAGATTAAGTACATGGTCTTTGACAGAAGAAGCTTTAGAAGCTGGCTTCCTTGTCCCAAATCTTTGAAGTTGCTCAATCTCCTATCATAGAGAAAGAGGGAGCAAAGAAAAAGTTCACAACTGAAGTTGCTATGAAAATCCATTCGGAAAATGAAGATGAAGGGAACTTACAACTTCAAACTTAAATAGACAAAGCTTGTCCTCCAGTAGTAACCTATTGTGCAACCGCATTAAAAAATCTGCAAATGATCAAAGGTATACCACAACATCAATTATCAATGAATTTGATAAGAGCCAATAGTTGTGGTCAGTCTGGTCATCTCCAGGTTGTTGAGAGTTTGTCATATTCATTTACATTGTACCTCTCATCAAATGCTGAAACAAACTGGACTAGAAGCAGGCATTAATCTATTCAGTTTAATGATGAATAATTACTCTACGTGAGATCTAATTGCTATAATATGTGAAATTATATTCTTGTTTCCAGCATGCATAACTGCAAATATGTTAAGCTTGAAACTTAAGAATGAAAAGGATTTCAAGCAAAGAATATAAACCAAACACTTTCAGTCAGAAAAATGGTGGAACTCAAAGTATAAGTTTTTACTTCCAAAGGGCTAAGCTACAAATAACTTGCCAAGAGAAAACAAGAGCAGTGTAGTGCTTTTATACAAATTATATAACATAAAACTACTATGTTTTCCAAAGATGGTTATAAACTACAAGAAGACTTGATAAGTTCAAGGCAGAAAGATGTGCAGGTCCTGATTTGGGGAAAAAAAGTTATACCTTGGAGAAAGTGAAAATTCTATTGATTAGTGCAAAATCCCCTAAGTACAAGAGCAAGGAAAACTAAATACATTAAAAGTGCTTGATGAGATCCAGGTATTGAACCATGTCAGATTAAGAAATTGAATTACATCCTTTAGAAGTTAATAGATGATAGTTGCAGAAGCTCCTTACTCTAGAATAGCTGCAAAATCAGATCTAGGAAAAGAATATCACTAAACCTTTATTCAATGCTATAACATTCATATATAAGATTCTTTGATCCATTCCTATAGCACAAAATCCAGAACTATAAATCTAAGTCACTTGTCGAATTATTAACAAAACTATAAATCTAACTTGAATAATTTGTTGAATTTAAATAACATTTAGTTAATCCAGCATCAGTTCAGAGAGAGAACCTCCATTACCTAAGCTTAACGCTACTTTCAAGGCTCTGTCTATGAACTACTTTTTCAGGTTCAGATCTAGACACTTCCCATTTTGGACGCTCCCAAATGTTTTGACACCATTTCCATTTCTATACAAACTTTCAGTTATTCAAATGCATTCAACTATTCAAACTTTAAAATTAGACATGATTTTTTCTCCATCAAATAAACTTTTCAGCATTACTTTAACATTTTCTTTTATAATCGCTCATTTAAAATATGTGTCAAATGAATATCTTGAACTCTGTACCAATGAAATACCATCATATAAAATGCTAGAAAAGA
>AWOL01S0226812.1:0-23139 GCA_000715115.1 Nicotiana otophora | reverse complement strand
AGGGCCCCCCTTTCCTAGTTTCCTTGACTGTGTATTTTCCGTACATATGGCCTATTCCTTCAATTTTGGTCATAAGAGTTGTCGAGAAGTGAAGAGGGAAAATATCTGCGTATTTAGAGCCGGTTTGGCAATGAATTTTGTTTTTTCCGAAATTGTTTTACATTTTTTTTTAAATCGGAGTTTGTCCATAAAATTTTTAATTTTTCTTGAAGATAAATTTTGGAATTTTTTAAAAATTCCAAAAAATTATTTTTCAAAATTTTTATTTAGATCACTCACCAAAATTCAAAAACAACCCAAATTATATTCATGTCCGAACACAACTCTAATTTTTAAATATCATTTTCACTTTAAAAAAAATTCACTTCTTTTCGAAATTTTACAACTTTTATGTCCAAACGCTCACTTAATACGGTTAGTCGGTTACTATTTTTTTTTTTTTTTTTTCTGTTTCCTTTCTTTCTTTTTTTCTTTTTTATAGTTAAGGAAATATAGTTATTTCGAGTTTTTTTATTTAGTTAGAAGTTGAAAAAAAAATACTATTAATTTATGGCTTTAAACAATTGCCATTAATTTCTTCATTTCCTTTCCCCTATTCAAGGCCAGCTCTATCCAAAAAAAACAAAAACTTTAAAGTAATTCACAAATGGCAGAAAAGGTAACCCGAAGTGGTTGTAGATCTCGACATTTCACTAATGTCATATCTGCCCTACCTATCTAGACAAAAGAGTTTTCTAAAGAGGTCCAAAATAGCCTACAACGGGGCATTTGCACAATTAGCCTTTTTTAAGTCAGTATTTAGATTTCATCCTTGTTAGGCCAGTGAACTAAGTTTGTCGATAATAATAAAAAATAAAGGTTCATGCTTCTACTTTTAGAAGCTAATTTTAATCCACTCAGATTATGGAAAAAGAATTTAAGGAATCGCCTAAAAAGGGTCATACAATGCAAATAATCTGCTTTCTGGTAACTAATTTATGTTAAATTAATTTCCTTCTTAGATAAAGATTAAAAATAAGAAAAGGAGAGCATAGATGACTAATTTCACAAAGTTCAAGAGAAAATTTAGACTTTTTTTTTTATGTTTCTTACTTACATGGTAATTTAAAATGGTTAGTATATAAATAAAATATACCAAATGTAGCACCTTTGGAAATGAAAGGCATATATACTACATTTGGTAATGACAAGATCATTTTTGCAGCAAACTTTTAACGGATAACATAAATAATTAATTTTGTAAAGTTTAAATCTACTTTATCGATAAGAGCTCTTAATGAATGAGCATTGAGTTTTATTCTAACTCTTCAATTTATGGGTAAAGTTAAACTTTTGCCGTTCTTTTTTTTTTTTTTTTTTTTTTTTTTTTTTTTTTTTTTTTTTGTTTCTCATTTCGTGTCCGGTACCATATTGCTGCCCAATTAAATTCGAAATCGCGCCGGAAAGTCTCACATTTGAAGTAAAGCGTCCTCTAGCAAAAACGATTACGTACCAAGGGCTCGAACCCGAGACCTCTGATTAAATATGATGGATACTTATTTCTATCTAGTTGATCCTGATTCGATATTAAAAGTATATCAATTTAGTGTTACTACTTTAGTGCAATTTTCTTTTTCTGCCCCATTATTCGCAAACAAAAATATTATTAATAAAAGTGCACATTATCCCCAAAGGTAAGTAACCATATTAAATAAACTGTATTTTTAACTCTTTTTTTCTCAATAATTCGTCTATCTATCTATCTATCCATCTATGTATAATATTATATGAAATAAAAAAATATTATATACAATATTATGTGAAATGAAAAATATTTGACATCCCAAATGGCCGTCCATCCAAATTTTTAAGCTAAAAATAGTAGATGAAGGTATAATATTATGTTTTTGTTTTATTTGCTTAGGAATAAATTGTGTTTCAAGTCTAACAATGTATATGCACATGCTACTATGCTATAAAGTTTCTTCTTTTAAGCCACTTATACTTGCTATACTAATAAGTTTAGATATTTAACTAATGTATATCAATTTAGAACAAAAACTGGTCGAAACTGAAATTGAATAAGAATGCACAATCCATAATTAAATTGGTAGACATACATACGTGCTACCAGTATTACTAAAGTAGAAATTAAAACTTAATATTCTATATACATTATTCAAACTAGTAAAGATGTTAATGGAAAGAATGCACAATTTATATAAACTTAATATTCTACATTATTGAATAAGAATGCACAATCCATAATCAATTATTTCTTTGTATGCATTGCATGCTATAATAGGTCTTATTCTTCTACTCTTTCCCACAAGGGGATAATTATTCATAGCTATTACCTTGATACCAAAGAAACGTTTGGGCTAATACTTTATTTCTATCCTAGTTGATCCCGTTGCGATACTAAAAGTATATCAATTTTTTTTTACTATTTTAGCACAATTTTCTTTTTATGTCCCATTATTTGCAAACAAAAAAAGTTATTAATAAAAGTGCACATATCCCCTAAAGTAACCTTATTAAATAAATTGTATTTTTAACTTCTTCTTTTTTTCTAGATAGCTCTGTCTTTGAATATATATATATATATATATATATATGTATGTATGTATGTATGTATATAAGTACATTCAGCCACTCTTTGGGGCATATTGCACTCCATACCCGGCCTCAGAGAGAACTCAGTCGTAACCAGCCTCATAGAGAACTCGGTTGTATCCGGTCTCAACAAGACTCGACATAGTCAGCCACAAGAGGACTCAGTAGCCTCACGTCACACATCGCTCCACACCCGATCTCATATAGGACTCGGTCGTACCCAGTCTCAGGAGATCTCAACTGTATCGGGTCTCAATAAAACTCAGCGTAGCCGACCTCAATAGGACTCGTTAACCTTACATGTCACATCATAGTACTTGGCCACACAAGGGCATAGTAATATCTCATATCATGTTTCATCATACCTAATAGATCANATATATATATATATATATATATATATATATATGAAAAATATTTAATGTTCCATCTCAAAAAACAAAATCTAACCTAAATAGCAGTCCGACCAACTTTTAAGCTAAAAATAGCCGACGAATATATAATATTTTGTTTTTTTTATTTGTTGTCAGGAACAAATTGATGTTTCAAGTCTAACAATTCATATGCACATCCTACTATACTATAATTTTTCTTGTTTTAAGCCATTTATACTAGTTATATGTCACACCTCCTTTTTTCATAGATAAAGAGTTTTTCTAATTAAAGTGACATTATTTGAAATGAGATTATTTATTTTAGTTTTTAGAGTCGCTATTCGGAAATATTTAATTAACGGTGTTCCGAGTCGCCAATTATTTTTAAATCCCAAATCAATGAAATTTTGACTCTGTTTAAAGTCTGCGAAACACAGAAGACCGGGTAAGAAACTCTGTTAACTCGGGAGAAGGTGTGAGGCACTCCCGGATTCCGTGGTTTTAGCACGGCCGTTTTACAGTTACACCTGGCTTAATTATCTGATTTATTACATATTTTAGAACCTTTTATGCATTGCCACTTTATACCGCTTTTGATTTTATTTAACTCATTTCGAGTATTTATGGATTTATTTCAAAACAAGTTACGATGTCGTACACTTGTTTGTTTTATTCACATTGCAAACCGCGCCACGTGAAATGCACCCACAATTTACAACATTTTTATTTTAGTATTTTGAAGTTGTAAGGTCAAGTCGCGTGAATGCGCACTTGAATTTTGGATTTACGTATCATAGTTATGCCACGAGAATCGTACCAAAAACCATGATAATTAAATTATTCATTCGTACCTAAAAGCATACNAAACAAGTTACGATGTCGTACACTTATTTGTTTTATTCACATTGCAAACCGCGCCACGTGAAACGCACCCGCAATTTACAACATTTGTATTTTAGTATTTTGAAGTTGTAAGGTCAAGTTGCGTGAATGCGCACTTGAATTTTGGATTTACGTATCATAGTTATGCCACGTGAACCGTACCCATAACCATGATAATTAAATTATTAATTCATACCTAAAAGCATAATAGTGATGTTTATGATTATTTCTAGATCAATTTGAGATTATTGCGAATTTCACGAATTTATGGATAAAGAATTGTGGGGAAGATATTGTGAATTAGTGCTTATTTAAAGACGGGCCAACTGATGGATTCATTTGTATTGGGCCGATGGAATTAAACAATTGGACCATTTATTCAAATTAGCTCGTGTATCTTCTATTTCAAACAAAGCCAACATCAAAAATAAAAATAAAAATGTAAACAAACTAGCATTTCATATTTTCATCCTAATTATGTCAGGTAGTTAGTTAATTCCAAGCCAGCCAATTACGAGCAATTTCAATGAAAAACAGAATATCACAAACGTTTACCATCAAAATCGGATAACAATTAAATTTATACGTGGTTTTAAAGATACGTGATCTATCTTGATACAAAATGATAAATCAGATTGAAATTGAAATAAACAATGAGAAAGTAAATGCAAACAACAAAAGTTGAACAGTCTTCGCCCTAGAAGGTTAGCCGCCCTTGAGCCAAAAGTATTTTATCGATATCAGAACAAAACGACAAGAGAATAATAAGAACTGAAAATAATAATATATTTCTTTGGGATGTGAGTTATAGCGTGTTTCACAAGTAATCAGACCCCCTTTATATAGTAGGTGAATTCTACTTTAGGTACAATTCTATAAAAGGTAAAAATCTCCTGGTTTGCTGATTTGCCGGTTCCTTATTGATTCGTGCCGAGATTCCAGTCGTGATATCCGATCGGTTACGGATATTTCGGTCTTCTGTTGGTTATACCGGCAATGTTTCCTCGATCTTATTCAGAGTCAGGGTCGATTCCGGGATCATAGACTCAATGTTCTCGAGGACGGACATTTTGACCTCGTGTTCTGGTTCGATGAGACTCAGGTTCAATCTTCAACCCCTCACGTTCCGAGCCCGATCTGTCATGCAATAGTCGAGCCCGATTTCTACCGTACACAAATAGTCCCCTCGTTTTTCGGAGAGTAAATGACGAGAAACGATATGAGCTTTTTGATTCTTACCTCGGTACTCCGCGTGAGAAACGACAAAATGAACGAAACATCTTGTCAATCATGTCTTAATGGCATTAAATGCTCGTCAATTACTGGTCATCCACTTCTGGCTTTGAACCGTCGTTTGGAAATTATAAATACACTCTTCTTCATTCATTTAAACTTTACATCCAAATTTTCTCTATATTTTCTAGCATTTGTATCATGATTTCTTGAGATCTTTGTAAGAACATCCGCTTGTCTTCATTCCAGACCATCAAGTGTATCTTTTTAACTTCCTTTTTTTTCATCTCTTTCCCTTCATTTTAAAAGAAAATGGCGAAAACTTCAAAAATAGTTCCCCAAAAAGAAGCTACTTCTACATCGTGGACGGCCGGTGAAGAACCAGCGACGGAACCTCCTCATAACATAATTATTCCTGGTGGGTGCTCAGTGACCGCCGATCTTAAGGTTGAGAAACCTTCACCCGTACCGGGCCGATGTGAAAAGGTCTCAAGGTACATCTGCTTGATCACATAAGAAATTCACCATGCGGTTAAAAAGGATTGCAACTGGGTTGGAAAATACGAGGTGGTTCCCGGGCCTTACGAAGATATCACTACCCACGTCGAGGGATACCTAAGTGTTTACACTTATCCCTTTACGCTAGACCCATTGGACACAGTAATCATCCAGTTCTCCAAAAGGTACGTGGTGTGCCTCGGTCAGATCCACCCCTCATTCTGGAGGATCGTCATTCTTCTCAGGTTCTTCGTGACCAAGATTGACGGATGTTTATTCACCGTTGACCATCTTATGCGCCTATACAATCCCCGATTCTTCCGGGGGACTGATTAAACTTGCACACCGGGCTACTAAAGCCCCGTTCTCGAGCATCGATGAAGATCGTGATTAAGGTTGGCTAGGCCGATTTGTCCGAGTGAGGACCTCGGAACCGATCCTAGCTGAGTACATGTCGTTCCTCGAGAAATGGAACACAGAACATAAGTAAAGTTTCATTTGTGTTGCTTTGCCCTTAATCATTTCTTTTTCTTTGCAGGTCTTTCCACGGATGTCACAATAAGGCCTCTATACGGTGACAAGGATTGCCCCCCCGAGTCCGCTGCTCAGAGACAGGGTGGGGAAAAGAAGAGAAAAAAGGCTCCGAGTTCCCCGAACTCGGAGAAGAGAAAATCGAGGAGGAGGCTGGTGAGCAAATCCAAAGAAAGCACCAGCACCCAATAGCTTCCATCGGACTCACTCCATCGGCTGAGGGATGACTCTGAAGAATAAGAAGAAGAAGAAGAAGAAGAAGAAGAAGAAGAAGAAGAAGAAGAAGAAGAAGAAGAAGAAGCTTCTAAACTAGTGACCCGCGTACGAGGCGACACCGAACTGTCTTTAATCAGGGGGGAGATGAAGAGGCAGTGGTCAGGGCCTCCGAACCAAGGAGGGGTGAGGCCGTTTTGCCCCAAGTTAGGGAGGCCGACAAAGATACCGCGGCCGGTGCTTCTCGGGCAAAGGACAATGCCCCGAAGGACGTACTTGGAGTGATAGATCTCTTCGAGTTGCCTTCGTTTGCTGATTCCATGATCAACGAGGCCCAGACGCTGAGAGGGCACCCCAACAAGGGGCCCCAAAGGGTGGCATACCCCTTTCACAACTGTTTTGATGGTTTAGAATCTACTACCTCGGAAGACATCACCGGGTTGGATGACTTACCGGTGCCAAGGAAGAGTTCGTCTTCAGGAACCAGCGGGCCTTCTTCAAGTTTGAAACTTGTCAACCGGTTCCCAACTCCGAGTGTGAATCCTGATTGGAAGTGGTCGATTATCATGTCCATTTCGGAGGATGCCCGGGTCCTCTCTGCCCCCGTAGGGGTTGCAAGTTATCTTCGGTGCTTGGTGACCGAAAATGATCAAGCCGAGATGAATGAGGTGGACGCGCCTTGCAAATTTAACAAAGCACAATAGGCGCTAAGCCGGGTAACTTCGGATGCCTCTTAACGACTTCTATTATGTACTTAGATTAAGTCGTAAATAATCGTAACTTTTTTCTTTGTGTTTGTAGGCCTCGGTGCTTCACCATGAGACTTTTCTCAGATATCGGGAAGAGTTAAACCAACATGAGGCCGAGACTCGAGGCCTCACTGAGAATAGGGATGCTTACAAACTTCTCAACGAGAAACTCCAGGCTGAGTTAGAGGCGTCTTGGAAGGAGCATGCCGACCTGGTCCGAACCCGCAAGTCCCACAAAAGCTTGATCAGATCGGGTAGCTACGGGCAGATGTGGATGCGGTAAAGGTCGAGGCCAAAGAATAGAAATGCAACATGGAGCGCTTGGCCTCGTAAAAGGAGACTGCCCGGGCACAATTGGCTTCGGCTGATGTCCAACTTCTAGCTGTAAAGGAAAAGGCATTGGTATAGGCCAAAAGGATCGAGGAGCTCTAGTCTCAGCTGAGTTCGGCCGTCTCCGATCAGGAAAATATGTCCAAGGAGCTTGAGTCGGCCAAGTCGGAGGCTAAGGCAGTTAAAGTCGATGCCGACAAGATGGTAGCCGTTTATAAGGACGATGCCGAAGCGGCTCAGGTTCGATCAAAGGATATCATCGAGCACGCGAAGTAGTAAGGGAGGCCCTCGAGGAAATTCATGCTCGGGGTTTCGACTTATCGGCTGATATTGAGAGTGCCAAAGAGCTCGAAGTCGAGGCCAAACAATTGGCTTATCCCGAAGATGATAAAGAGTCTGAAGATTTGGGTGAGTCCGAGGGTGGCGGAGGCCCCGAAGGTGATGATGCGGCCCCCGATGAAGACTAGTCCACTTAGGCTCTTTTTAGATGTTTTTTTTTCTTTTTGTATTGCCTTTTTGTTGAGGCCGTTCTGCCTTTGTAAAAATTTGCATCGGAGCTGTTTGGCCATTATAAAAAGAAATTTTGATATGTATTTAAGGATTTTTCCCTTCAACAACTTTTGAATTTTCCCTTTGCTTTATTACTTATATTTGCAAAAATCGAACTGCCTTACCATGAAATAGTTAGGTTATGTTCGGAGGTTCGAACAAACCTTGCCTTTAACATTGTTTCGTTTTAAGGCATCGTGGGGGTTCGGTATTATCGGAAATTTTTTCCTAAAGTAGTTTAGATTATAGTTTACCGAGGGTAGCCTTTAGAACCGGTTATGAAATTTTGTAGGCCTTGTTTTTTGTTACGGGTCTCGGACGTCTCCGAGCCATTTTAGTATGGCCGTAGCCTTTTTAGTTCGGGTGTTGCCCAATGGGTTTGTCACCTCGAGTTATCCAGATTTGCCTTAGATAACGATCCCCGAATGGGGTTAGCCGTAGCTTTTTAATTCGGGCAACACAAAATAGGCTTTGTGCCCTCAGGTTTCGATATCCCAGAATGGTCGTAGCCTTTTAATTCGAGTAACGCCAAATAGGCTTTGTGCCCCCGGGCTTCGATAATCCGAGCCATCCAATTTTGTTTTCGGACGGCAGCCTCTAATTGGGAGTGATCATTTGAACCCGGATAAAGGCGGCCCTTGGGCTCGATACCTTTAGGGGATCGAATGTAAGAAATTCCTTAAGAGAAAAAAAAAGAGAAATTCTTAAAGGACAAGATATTTATCCTCAAGGTAGAAACTTTTATTCTTGTGTGTGATAGTTATATATGTGTACAAGTTTCATGCCAGGGCTCAAGTAGTCTATGCGGGCACGGCTCATGTGACCATTTGGCCCTTACAGTAAATCCTATCAATCAAGTTATGACCGTTCAATCATAAAGATTTCTTCCTTGCTAAAGTTGTTAATCGAGGGTGATCCCCCAGTGTTCGGAGTCTATCGAAGATAGACCTCGAATATTGTTGTGTTCTTCGATACCGGGTCATAACCGGCCTTCAATTCTAGGTTAGCACGATTTACTTGTTGCCCTCGTTAAAAACCTTGCCGAAAAACCCATTTGGGACAAAACTGGTTCAATGGAAAAAGAGTTCAACGCGTGCTTTCAGGCTTAAAGGTTGTATCGTTCTTTGATGATTCCTACAAGTGTTAGTTCGGAATAGATATATAAAAGGAAAAGAATGGGGTCGTACCTTAGCAATAGTATCGCTTCAAGTGAGTTATGTTTTAGTTGTTCGGTAGTTGCTCACCGTTCATCGCTCCGAGTTTGTACGATCCTTTACTGGTGATCTCAATAATCTGATAAGGGCCTTCCCAGTTCGAACCCAACTTCCCTTCGTTCGGGTTTCGGGTGTTTAGTGTAACCTTCCTTAGTACCAAGTCCCCGACACTGAAGTGGTGAAGGTTGGCCTGTCAATTGTAATACCTTCCGATCCACTGCTTTTGGGCGCCCAACCGGACAAGGGCTGCTTTGCGCCTTTTATCCAGTAGATTTAGGCTCGCGTTCATAGCCTCGTCATTTGATTCTTTGGTTGCATATCGGAACCTGAGACTTGGTTCTCCGACTTCGACCGGTATTAGAGCTTCGGTTTCATAGACTAGTGAGAATGGGGTGACCCCGGTAATGGACTTCCAGGTCATTCAGTTTGCCTATACGACTTCGGGAAGGATTTCCTTCCATCTTCCTTTGGCGTCAGTTAATCTCTTTATGAGGTTTTGGAGTATGGTTTTGTTTATCGATTCTGCTTGTTCGTTCCCAATAGGGTGGTAGCTGGTAGGGTGTTGATAAGATCCTTTTGATCTTATGATCCTCGAGAAATTTACTTACCTTGTTTTCGATGAATTATTTCCCGTTGTCGCATACGATCTCCGCCGGTATTCCGAATCGGCATATAATATGATCCCAAATGAAGTCGATGACTTCTTTCTCCCTTACCTTTTCATATGCCTGGGCTTCCACCCACTTAGAAAAATAATCAGTCATAAATAATATAAATTGAGCCTTGTCGGGAGCCCATGGAAGGGGCCCAACAATATCCATTCCATACTTTATGAACGGCCATGGCGACAAAATTGAATGCAGCAACTCCCCGGGCTGATGAATCATCGGAGCATGTCTTTGACATTCATCACATTTTCGTACGAACTCCTTCGCGTCTTTTTCCATATCGATCCAGTAATAACTGGCTCTGATTATTTTTCGAACCAACGATTAGGCGCCCAAATGATTTCCACAGGTACCTTCGTGGATATTCCTCAAAATATACTCAGTATCTCCTGGCCCTAGACATATTGCAAGTGGGCCATCGAATGATCTTATGAACAGGGTTCCGTCTTCGGACATGCTAAACCGGATTGCCTTTATACGCAAGGCCCTCGATTCTTTTGGATCCGAAGGGCAGTTTCCCGGTCCTAATATATTCTACATATTTATTTCTCTAATCCCAAGTTAGGCTCGTCGAGTTGATCTCGGCATGACCTTCTTCCGCCACCTATCTCATAAGTTGTACGAATGCCCCCGAATTGAACTCGTCGTCTTCGACCGATGACCCTAAGTTAGCGAGGGAATCGGCCTCACTGTTTTGATCCCGAGGTACGTGTTGCAGAGTCCATTCTTTGAACCGATATAATATCACCTGCAACTTGTCCAAGTATCTTTGCATTCGTTCTTCTCTGATCTCGAATGTTCCATTAACTTGGTTTACCACAAGGAGGGAGATGCACTTGGTTTCGATCACTTCTGCCCCTAAGCTTTTGGCTAGTTCAAGACCTGCAATCATGGATTCATATTCGGCCTCGTTGTTAGTCAATTTCACAGTCTAAATAGATTGTCTAACTACATTGCCTGTTGGTGGCTTCAATACGATGCCAACTCCAGACCCTTTTTCATTTGAGGCGCCATCCTTAAAAAGGGTCCAGATTCCGGAGGAGGTCCTTGAGTTAATTAACAACTCTCTTTCGACCTCAGGTATTAGGGCCGGCGTAAAATTGGCCACAAAATCTGCCAAGATTTGGGACTTAATGGTGGTCCGGGGTTGGTATTCCATATCGTACCCACTTATTTCCACGGCCCATTTTGCCAACCGGCCCGAGAGCTCGGGCTTATGCATAACGTTCCTTAACGGGTAAGTAGTTAAGACACATATAGGGTGACACTGGAAGTACGATTTTAGCTTTCTAGAGGTGCTTAGCAAAGCGAGCGCCAGTTTTGCTAGGTGAGGGTTCATAATTTTGGCCTCACCTAGGGTTCTGCTAACATAGTAAACTTTAAATTGCGTACCTTGCTCTTTCCGGACCAGGACTCCACTTACCGTTATCTACGAAACTGCCAAGTACAAGTATAGTTATTCGTCTTTCTTGGGTGTGTGAAGCTGCGGTGGGCTCGATAAGTACCGTTTGTGTTCCTCCAAAGCTTGTTGACATTCCGGGGTCCATGAGAAGTTAATCTTCTTCTTCAATTGTGCGAAGAATCGGTGGCTCTTATCGGACAACCTCGAAATGAATCGTCCCAATGCGGCTATGCGTCCGGTTAGTCTTTGCACGACCTTCACGTTGTCCACGTCTGTGATATCTTCGATGGCTTTGATTTTTTCAGGGTTGATCTCGATTCCCCAGTTGGATACCATGAATCTGAGGAATTTACCCGACCCAACTACAAACACACATTTTTTCGGGTTTAGCTTCATATTGTATTGTTTCAATATACTGAAGGTTTCCCGCAAATGTCTTATATGGTCCTCCACTCGCAGGGACTTAACCAACATGTCGTCAATGTAAACTTCCTTTAATTTTCCTATTTGTTCCTCGAACATCCGGTTTACTAGGCATTGATAAGTAGCACCAGCGTTGTTTAATCCAAATGGCATCACGTTATAGCAGTAGGTGCCATACTTTGTGATGAATGAGGTTTTTTCTTGATCATCTGGGTCCATCAGTATTTGGTTGTACCCGAAATAGGCATCGAGAAAACTGAGGATCTCATAGTCGGCCGTGGCATCGATCATGCGATCGATGTTGGGTAGAGGAAAAGAGTCCTTGGAATATGCCTTATTCAAATCCTTATAGCCTACCACTACGTTTGCTAACCAATCCGGGTATTTAACTTCCCGAATGGACCCTATTTTAAGGAGTTTAGATACCTTGTCCTTGATGAAAGCATGTTTGACCTCGGACTGAGGCCTCCTCTTCTGTTTGACCGGATGGAATTTCGGGTCCAGGCTTAGCTTGTGAGTGGTTATCTCCAGTGGGATCCATGTCATATCAAGATAGGACCAAGCGAAACAATATTCATTAGTTATAAGAAATTGAATGAGTTTTTTCCTGAGCTCGAAGCTTAACCTCGTGCCCAGGTCTACCTTTCGATCAGACAAGTGTTCTCTCAATATGACTTGTTCCAGCTCCTCGACTGTCGATTTGGTGGCGTCAGAATCATCGGGGGCTATAAAAGATCTGGGAACCCCGTAATCATCATCCTCACCTTCCCCTCGTTTGACCAAATCTGTCGAGGCTAGTGTCAATGATTGCTATTTGGCCCCGTTTTTTACTATCCAGTTCGGATCCTTCGATGTTGAGATTGTAGATGCCGGTATCACCTCCTCGACCGCTAAGATTTCCTTGGCAGCTGGTTGTTCACCATAGATTGTTTTAACCCCGCCATGTGTTAGGAATTTTAGTGTCTGGTGCAATGTCGAGGGCATTACTCTCATGTTGTGGATTCATGGCCTTCCGAATAAAGCGTTGTACCTTAGTTTCCTGGATGGTCCCGACAGTGTTTACTGGAAACGTTATCTCGTCCTTAGTGGTTTCACATTCCATGTTGAACCCGTTTAGAACACGGACTACAAGCATGATTTGGTCTTATAGACCGAGTTGCTCCACGACCCTCGATCGGATGATATTGGCGGAGCTACCTGGTTCAATTAACACACGTATAACTCGGGATTTATTATGAGTACAAATTTTACCAGTGCATCATTGTGCGACTACACGATTCCTTCTGCGACCTCGTCGTTGAAAGACAGGATTCCTTCCGGTATGTAATCTCGAGTCCGTTTCTCCCTTGTGATGGATACTTTGTTGCGTTTCAACATAGGACCCTGAAGGACATCGACCCCGTCAATACTCATGTTAATGACGTGTTGAGGTTCTTCTTGTTCGGTCTATTTGTTAGAATCCCTATTCTTGAAATGATTCTTGGCTCGCTCACTCAAGAATTCTCGAAGATGCCCCCTGTTGAATAGTCGGGCTACTTCCTCTCTCAACTGTTGGCAATCCTCCATTATGTGGTCGTGAGTGCCGTGATATTTACATATCTGGTTAGGATCCCTTTCGGTTGGATCAGATTGTAGAGGTCGAGGCCATTTGGTATCTTTGATACGTCCGATAGCTGATACAATGGCAGAATCATCGATATTAAAGTTGTATTCCGATAACCTCGGTGCTTCTTTAGGCCCGATGGGCCTATCGAAGCCGTTTTTGCTCATGAGTCCCCGGTTGCTATGACCTCTGTTACTCCTTTAAGAATTTCGTTTCTTTTAGATTTCCTCCCGGACCCACTGCTTCTTCGGTATCCATTATACGGCTGGTACCGATCCATGTTTGGTCTCGGTTTAGATCGATGTCTCTCTTGACTCTGTCGATATTTCTGATGGGATAAACAGACCTTGAAGGAGTCCCGAGTTGATCATCTTCCACTCAGATCTTTGATTGATACCGGTTATGCACGTCGTCCCAAGTAACGACCAGATATTCTACCAGGTTTTGTTTCAACTGATGTGAAGCCACCGAACTTCGAACATTGAGCCCTTGAGTGAAATCATGAACGGCCCAATTATCAACGACAAGTGGCAAGTCCATTCGTTCCATTTGAAATTGGGACACAACCTCTCTGAGCATCTCGTTGTCCTTCTGTTTTACTTTGAAAAGGTCTGATTTCCTGGTTTCAACCTTGATGGCCCCGGCGTGTGCTTTCACGAAAGAATCCGCAATCATAGCAAATGAATCAATAGAATTACGAGGTAAGTTGTGATACTATATCATAGCCCCCTTTGATAGGGTCTCTCCAAACTTCTTCAATAGGACATACTTGATCTCATCGTCCTCCAAGTCATTCCCTTTGATGGCACATGTATAAGAGGTTACATGGTCATTTGGGTCGGTTGTTCCGTTATACTTAGGTATCTCGGCATAAGGAATTTCTTAGGGATCGGTTTCGGAGCTGCGCTCTGAGGAAAAGGTTTTTGCACGAACTTCTTGGAATCCAGGCCTTTCAATATCGGTGGTGCTGCTAGGATCTAGTCTACCTGGAATTTTAGGTTTTCACTTTTTTATCATTAGCTTCGATTTTTCTTCTCCCCTAATTCTATCCGTTTTGTCAATTCTTCGAGCATCTTCATGATCTAGGAGTTAGCCCCCGATTCATGTTCATTGGCCTTTCTGCGACCGAGAGAACAGAGAACTCGCCGGCAACCTCACAAATTCGACTAAAGAACAACAAACGAACAGTCAACGAGATCACGAACATGCCTCAAATGCCCGGAAGACTTCAAACCTCAAGTGACTCGAACGGTGACCTCAAGCGATGAGCTCGAATTCGTCGGCAACCTCTGTTTTGGCATCAAAAGAGAGGCTTTTCCCGGTCAAGTTGGCAGCGTTTTGGAGTAAAGGAGGATCCACGTGGAGGGGCATGGGGCACGTGAACCCATGCTCCCCTCCTAGACTGCGTAGCACAGTGGTATTTTTGGATAAACTACTTAACTTTTCATGTGGGTACCCATGGTCAAAAGAACATTTGGTGTAGTGGTAGATTTGTGCACAATTAGCCTCTAGGTCTAGTGTTCGAATCCCAGTTCCTTCAAATCTCACTTTCTTTCTTTTCTATTTCTTTTTTTTTTCTATGCATTCTTCTGTTTTTGGGCTCACCCTTTGATATATCCTTAAAGTAAAATTTCATTTTTATTGGATTCTTTTCTATGTTTTCTTCATTCTCTTTTTTGGTTCAATCATTGAGTTTCAAAAACTCTAAAAAATGAAATTTAAATTAATTTGAATCTTTTCAATTTCAAGTTCCGTCTTTTTTCATTTACCACTCTCCTTTTGATTAGTTATTTAATTTTAATATATCGAGCTTAGTATTTATAACTATAAATAACGATGTTATCATTGATAGTTCTCCAAGGTAAGAAAACTATTTATTGATATTTGTGTATGAAATGATAAGTTTTTGTAATAATAATATTGATTGTTCTTTACTTGTCAAGTTGTTGTCAGTTCATGGTAAAATTGTAGAGGACCAAATCAAACGGTGGTCGGGTAGTGGTGCACCCATCCTCCTGAAATGTTGGATCCGTCTCTATTTTGGAACTGCTATTTTGGGTCTTTTAGGGGTTGAAAATGATCTGTTCTGCTGGTTTTCTGGCTCAGTTTTGCTGTGATTTTGGAGTCATTTTTGAGACTATTTTGGTCCGTTTTCTGCTACATTTATGGGGCTATTTTTGGGGTAGGATTTGAGGATGAAAAAGATACTTTACATGGTTGTTTTTGCTGGGTTTGGAGTATCGATTTTGGGGTTGTTTTTGGGTGGAAAAGGGGCTGGTTATTGTTGCGTTTTTTGTTCTATTTTGCCATGTTTTTGGGATGATTTGCAGGTTTTCGGTTGAGTTTTCAGCTAGTTTTTGAGAATTTTTTCAGCTCACTTCCATGGCTGGAAATAGAGTTTTTCAGGCAGTTTTGGGCTGGTATTCTACAGCTGATTTATGGGTATTTGAGGGTGGTTAAATGGAGGTTGAAGAAGGTAAGATGAATTGAAGAAGAAGAAGAGCAGTGCAGCTGCTGCTCCATTTTTTTTCTTTTCTTATTTCAGATCCTCCTTTGTTATGTGTAATGTAGCTATTATATATTGTGAGAATTGGGGAAAAAAGAACACTTTTGCTGAGGGAATACTTCAGGTGCACTCATGCCAAAAGGCATGTGACATTGGGGAGGTCTTTGCTAAAGGTGAATTGGCTAGAGGAGATATGGGGGAATCTTCCATGTGGCCATTTATTACTGGCTCTTGCTTTAATTTTATTTTATTTTTATTTTAAGAGTGTAAAAATAAAAATACTAGCTAAATATTTTAAAATCAAGAACATATAAATAAATTCATTGAAGAAGAATTACAAAATCACTAGCTAATTTAATACTACAAAGATTAAAAGAAATCTGTTTTTGTATATTTTCTTTTTATAAACGAAAACAAAATATGTACTTCTAAAATAACTTTTTTGTGATTTTTAATTTTATTAAATAAAACCTATAAAGGTGAAATAAAGACTAAAATATATGGATTAAACTTTAAAATATTTATATCTAAACAAGATGGTAAACAATTCAAATATGGTAAAAAATTAGGTGCTCACAACATGCCCCTCTTTGCTTGGAAACATGAAGAGTTTTCAGGCAAAAACAATGTGAGCCATGTGACTAATTTTTTACCAAATCATTATTCAAAAGGAAAGAAATAATAGAAAAGAGTGCAACCGAGTCCTGGTTGGGAATCAGGTCGCGTGTAGTTCAAGGAGAATGATGGAATGATGAGTTCGAGAATAGAGTGAGGTTCCGTCAAGGCTCCGGTCCTTGGTCCTGTTATTACATCAAAATCAAAATAAAAAGAAACTAAACAATCCTATCAGCTATGAGTTACAAGATTCCTATCTATAAGTCTTCTGAAACTTGATCTTGAGTCTTGAATGGAGAATCATGCAGACTTTTGATTTGAACCTTGATGCTTGCTAGCTGCAGGTGCTAGTTCATTCTTCTACGGCTTCTTATGATACAAACGGAAAATGCAATGCTCGTGACTTCAGTCATGTCTTGAGCAGTTCACATCTTTTCATTCACTTCTTCATTTTTTATTCACGTCTTTTTATTTTCTTTTCTTTTTTTTATGGATTGATTCTTCTTCTTTTGGTCATCTTAAACCCTGTGCCTCGAGGTAAAATCTGCTCAGACATCAAAACAAACAAACGGACGAAATTTTTCTGCCCTCGTTTTCACTAGAAAAAGTTTGTGAGTTATTGTAACAAAACTTTAGACTATTTTTTTTATTGAAAGTAATAAAAGGTAGGGAATAGTGTACCTGAAAAAATCATGATGATTTTGTTTATTTAGGATGGTGTACCCTATACTGGAAAAGAGATATCAGGGAGTGGTATACCCTGCATTTAAGATCAAATCAACTAGGGAGTGAAGACCTTATGTTGAAAAGGAGACTAGGGAGTGGGGACCCTATGTCTAAAATAATATCAACTAAGGAGTGAAGACCCTATGTTGGAAAGAAGACTAGGGAGTGGAGACCCTATGTCTAAAATAATATCAACTAGGGAGTTGAGATCCTATGTTAGAAAAGAAAACTAGGGAGACTAGGGAGTGGAGCCCCTATGTCTAAAATAAAATCAACTAGGGAGTGGAGACCCTATGTTGGAAAAAAAGATTAGGGATTGGAGACACTATGTCTGAAATAAAATCAACTAGGGAGTGGAGACCCTATGTCTAAAATAAAATCAACTAGGGAGTGGAGACCCTATGTCTAAAATAAAATCAACTAGGGAGTGGAGCCCCTATGTTGGAAAAGGAGATTAGGGAGTGGAGACCCTATGTCTAAAATAAAATCAACTAGGGAGTGAAGACCCTATGTCTGAAATAACATCAACTAGGGAGTGGAGACCCTATGTTGGAAAATGAGATTAGGGAGTGAAGACTCTATGTCTAAAATAAAATCAATTAGGGAGTAGAGACCCTATATTAGAAAAGGAGACTAAGGAGTGAATACCCTATGTCTGAAATAACATCAACTAGGGAATGGAGACCATATGTTGGAAAAGGAGACCGGGGAGTGGAGACCCTATGTCTAAAATAACATCAACTAGGGAGTGGAGACCTTGTGTTGGAAAATGCAGTTAGGGAATGGTGTACCCTATACTAACATGCGACTGTTTTTTTAATTTGTTTTTTAAGCAAAAANATTAGGGAGTGGACTATGTCTAAAATAAAATCAATTAGAGAGTGGAGACCCTATATTGGAAAATGAGACTAAGGAGTGAAGACCCTATATCTGAAATAACATCAACTAGGGAGTGGAGACCCTATGTTGGAAAAGAAGACCGGGTAGTGGAGATCCTATGTCTAAAATAACATCAACTAGGGAGTGGAGACCTTATGTTGGAAAATGCAGCTAGGGAATGGTGTACCCTATACTAACATGCGACTGTTTTCTTAATTTGTTTTTTAAGCAAAAACATTTTTTTTAAATAAATTGCCCCATGTAGGTTGACAAGAGTCTTTTTTTGGGGGGGGGGGGGTAGCATTTTCATGAATCTTCAAGGCATGTTGACTGTAACAACTGAGTGTGCTGGCCAATTTTACTTTGTGCAACTGAAAAAATAGTAGCAGATTTTGAAATCTTTTCTTGTTTGTTTTTACAATGACTGATTCAGAGTGAAGGACACAATGATGCAAAGAAACAATATTGACAAGAATGCCCCTGTCGGAAAGAACAGAATAAAGAGTTTTGTTTTTCAATAACTAGCCTTAATGATCATGATATGCATTTTTAACTCAACGACGTGATCTATCAAACTGATCTAATCTTTCCTTTTGTTATTCCTTCGGGCTTATTTGTGTTAATTTTTTGCATCAGTTTCACGACTCACTTTCGATTAGTAGTGCCACGAGAGGTTTCACCAACAAGTCACTCTCATTTATTTATCTGTACTTACCGTCGTCTTACAGTGCCTATGAGGGTTTTCACTAGTAAGACTTTCTCCTTTTTTTTCCCTTTTTCTATTTTCTTTTCTTTTCTTGATTCCTTGAGTGTGAACCATGACCATGTCCTTCATATGACAACCATTGCTCATTGTGGATTTCCCTTGGCATTCTCAAAATTGAACAGAAGGTCTTGTTTGGAAGGCTTTTGGATATGGTTAGAAAGAAAGGAAGTCATGAAGGCTAAAGTAGATTCAATATGATAGGTTGTACACTTAAAACTCTTGGAATCAACTCTTTCAAAAAACTAAAATAAACTCATGCCACGGTTTTAGATACTGGATTTTTTTTTCTGAATTCTTATTTGGTTGGACCGAACTGTGTAAGCCTGCCTGCGTATCTTTTTTTTAAGGAATTAGCTCAAATATAGTTCAAATATCTGACCAAACTATTTTTTTCATCTTTCTTTCTGATTCATTTTTTTCTTTTTTCTTTTTCAAAACAAGTTGCCCCAACTTCTATTTTTTGGGGGCATAGATTTTGACTGTTCTTTTCTTTTTGTTTTTCAGTTGAACTTTCTAAGAGTTTTCCCAGTTTATACTCTTGGGGCATATACTTTTCTATTTATTTTTTTTTATTTCATTTTTTTGGACTTTTAACTCGAAACTTAATTCCAAAAGAGGGTGGTCAAAGAAAATAACACAAGTTCAAAAGGGGTAATGAATGGTATAAAGTGTTTGGATAGTAGAAGAAGGGCCTCCCAGCCTCGAAAACGCCAAACATAGTATCCTTTCGTAATCACAACATTGATGAACATGTTGCTTTCTCGATCTTTTTCAGTGTAAAGCTGTATGTGTAATACTTTCCTCGCAGTGAATGACCCTTGTTAATTTGGGTGACTTTTCTTGGATTTTGTCTTGATGTAGAAGATCCATTTTGCCACTAAACTGATCCATTTCAAGTTATCTGGAATATAGCTTCTTTTGAAAAACACTTTCTATCTCTTAGTGCTAAACAAACTTCAAACCGTCCGATCATCCTTAAGCCCAATCTTCTCAATGATTCAAAAGGTATAAATCCTTAACTTCTATGAGCATGACTGCTTTGGTTCCATGTAAACTTAGCTCATGCTTAATTTTCAAATGTTTCATGTCTTTATTCATCTTCAAAAATGTCTCTTTCACACTTATCCAATTAAAGACTAAATCAGTTTTCTAAGATCTGGCCAAAAATTCCGCATGCATGCTATGTCACTAGAACTAACGTGAAAAGAACTATGCACAAAATGGACACAACATGGTTGACTGTCTTTTATTGAATAAAGGATAGCAGGATCCGATAACACAAAAAGAAGAAGACAAAATAAGCTACCATGTCTCCTTAATGGCTAAAAGAAGAGTGACTTTCCAGTTACTAAGCGACATCTTAGCCACAAATTTGCACATCAGCACTACTACGACATTCAACCCTTTTATTCATTCTGGTTCAACATTCAAATTTTGACTTTATGATCAAAACATTCCCAATATTGGTTGTCAGATTTCAGGATTGACGAAATAGAAAATTTCAAAACAACTCATTTACTAATGGACTTGGAAGAATTTTTATGTCTCCCTATGATCAAATCATCTCGAGCGGGTCATATCCTATTGCTCAAATATGGTAAAGTCAACCCCACATTTGTCTCCATTTTTGATTTTTTACCACTAACTTGCCTTCTTGCCTTTTCGTGACCTTGGATCAACAACAATGTTCCTTTTTCCGTTGGTTGAGAAGATGTTTTTATTTCCGAGGGATCTTGGATTGTTGTCATTGCAAACCAACAAACCGACTAACTTTAACTAGCTTTTATTTTAAAATAACAAGCATGTTAGAATAAACACTCTTTTTTTTTTATCACTTTTTTCACTTTTTTTTAGATGATTCAATCGAACCCGATGTAGGTTGCCTACGTATACATGAATCAGATCTTTACGTAGTTCGGGAAGATCAATAATAAAGTAAAAAAAAAACTAACTCTTACTCTCTTACAATTCAGACCGTGAAAGCTCCTAACAAGGAAAATAATTTAATTTTTTTTGAATTTTCGAAAGAAAGGCTTCTAAAGAAGAAAGGAAATATTTTGAACTTTTTTTTTTGATTTATTTTTTTAAAAAATTTCGAAAGAAAGACAAAGAAAATATTTTTAATTTTAATGATTTTTGGGAGATTTTGGATTACTTAACAGATCAAGGGGTGTTTTTAAAAGTTTGATGATTGTAGGGGTAAATTTGGCCCGATAGTATAACAATAGGGGTAAATTTGACCCGATAGTATAACGGAGGTTAAATACAGACAATATATAAAAATAGAGGTGTATATTTGGCCTTTTCCCTTATTATATATTGTGAGAATTGGGGGGAAAAAATAACACTTTTGCTGAGGGAATATTTTAGGTGCACTCATGCCAAAAGGCATGTGACGTTGGGGAGGTCCTTGTTAGAGGTAGGGGTGGGCATTGGTCGGTTCGGTTCGGTTCGGTTTTGTAGAAGTTCGATTCGGTTTATTCGGTTTGCAGTTTGTGATTTTAATAATCAAAACCGAATTATAATAACTTCGATTTGGTTCAGTTTTTCGATTTCAAGCATGACAAAAATAGTACGAAACTACGAAAATAGATTACTTGTTGAGAGAAAACGACAAAAGAAATAAGAAATCCATCAAATACACTAAAAAGATAAGAATTTTTATGCAAGAAAAATCATTCTACGTTACAAAAACAAAAAAGAAAATAGTATTATCAATATCTTGCCTTGCATTGGTGCAAAATATTGAAGCTAAAGCGCGACATCCAAGATTATACCAAGTGACAGAAGCTATGTTGACCGAAAAAAAATAAACAAACAAAAACTAATTAAGTTGCTCCAGTAGTAATACTTAGTGCAACAATAATCAAAACCTTTTGGTTCAGTATAGACAAAACTTACCCAACGAATTTCTTCTGGTTTATAGGTAGACCGCCACTTGAGAGTCTCTTCCAGCATTTTCTTTGACTTGTCAAGTTTCCAGTTTCGTGCTTCTAAGTATCGCCTCAGGCACACATCGGTGCAGAACTGTAAGCTACATCCACATAGAGGTCCAAGAGCAGCCCTTAACTCGCTAACCTGTTTTCACTAAGAAAATTAGTTCCTGTTCTATAATTCCAGAGTACTATTTACATCATTACTAATTCAACTATAATTCCAGAGTACTAAAAAATTCAATTTTTTTCGGTTTAACTGAAAACCGAACCATTAAACCGATCACCGCATCGAACACTGAACTTTTTAAAACTATAAACCGCAAACCGATCGAAAAATCAAAATCGAATAAACCGAAATTTTCAGTGCGGTCAGTATTATGTCCACCCCTAGCTAGAGGTAAATTGGTTAGAGAACATATGAGGGAATCTTCCATGTGGCCATTTATTATTGGCTCTTGCTTTAATTTTATTTTTTCTTTTCTTTTAAGTGTGTAAAAATAAAAATACTAGCTAAATATTTTAAAATCAAGAACATATAAGTAAAGTCATTAAAGAAGAATTACAAAATCACTAGGTAATTTAATACTACAAAGTTTAAAAGAAATCTTTTTGAGAATTTTCTTTTTATAAATGAAAACAAAATATGTACTTCTAAAAATAACTTTTGTGTGATATTTAATTTTCTTAAATAAAACCTATAAAGGTGAAATAAAGACTAAAATATATGGATTAAACTTTAAAATATTTATATACTAAAAAATGGTAAAAAATTTCAAATATGGTCAAAAATTAGGTGCTCACACTATCCTAATAAGTTTAAATATTTAACTTAATGTATATCAATTTAGAACAAAAACTGGTCGAAGAAACAACCAAACTAGAAACTAAAACTTAATATTCTACATTGTTCAAACTAGTATAGATGTCAATGGAAAGATGTTCTCAATAAAACTGCTAACATAAATAAACTTGATAAAAGGACTTCTGTTGTTGTCGTTGTGCTCGGCAAAATTGCTAACAAATCTTAGGAAACAAGGCTTTGAGGAGGAAAGCAGAGAAGCAGGGGCACTAGTTACACTTGCTGTTGCTAAAACATATGCTCCCTTTGTCTTGTCATTAATCTTTTCTCCTCCAACCAACACAAACGGAACGTTAATACCCGTCGTCTTCTCAGACTCAACGAAAACCTTGTTAGTGTCATCGTATATCAAAAGAACTGGAGGATCACGTCGTTTACGATAAAGACAATACATAGCCAATTTTCCCCACAATGCAGTTTGAATGCTACTCCACCCTGTGAAATCACATTGTGGATATCGGAGTGGGGATAAAATACATCCAAACTTCTCCTCGCTAAAGTTGAAGTACACAACACAAGTGAACCTATCAGTCCAATAAAGAACACCATTGAGGAAAATACATTCCATAGAAAACTTAGGTGAGCGAT
>AWOL01S0226789.1:12988-27568 GCA_000715115.1 Nicotiana otophora | reverse complement strand
GGAGCTATGAAAATTTTCAGAACTAGATTCCGACTCCGATATCAAAAAGTCAACTCCCCGGTCAAACTTTCAAACTTAAATTCTTATTTTAGCCATTTCAAGCATAATTTAACTACGGACTTCCAAATAAAATTCTAAGCACGCTCCTAAGTCCTAAATCGCCAGACGAAGTTGTTGGAATCGTCAAAAAGCTATTCCGGAGTCGTTTTCTCAAAATATTGACTAAAGTCAAACTTGGTCTTTTAAAGCCAACTTAAGAAACCAAGTCTTCCGATTTCAACCCAACCACTTCCAAATCCCGAACCAACCATCCCCACAAATCATAAATCATTAAAAGCACATACGAAAAATTTTATTTTTTTAGGAACGGGGTTCTAAAAGTCAAAATCATTAAAAGCACATACTGCTTTGTGATGCGTAATACATTCTTTTGAATAAATTATTAGGACCCCTTTATATAGTAGATGAGACATATTCTAGGTACATTTCTATAAAAGGTAAAAAACTCTTGATTTGTTGATTACCGATTCCGTGTTGATACGTGCCGAGATTCTCGCCGTAATATACGTCCGGTCACAGATATTTCAGTCTTCTGTTAGTTATTCTCGGGCTCGTTCGAGGCTAAGGTCGACACCAGACTCAATTTTCCTCGAAGGCCGGTTTTCCGGCCTCGGGTTCTAGCTCGGTGAGACTCGAGGTTGATCTTCAGTCCGTGATCGCCATGTTCCGAACCTAATCTACCAAGTTGAAATCGAGCTCCACTTCGACCGTATATATATAATCCCATCATGTTTTGGAGAATAATCAACGATAAATGATATGAGCCTCTGATATCTCCCCTTGATGTTCAATGCCTGAAACGAAATATTGAACAAAACGTCTCGTTAGTCATATCTTCATGGCATTCAATGCTCGAGAGTCGCTGGTCGGCCACTTCCGGATTTGAATCGTCATTTGGAAACTATAAATATCCCATTTCATTCATTCAAACTTTTTACATCTAAATCTTCTCTACTCTTGTTTCTTAGAAATTTCAACACCCTTCCGGTATTAAATCTTTGGCTATTCTGAAATCTTCTCACAAAAACTTCAGATTTGTTTTTATCATCAAACTTAATTTTTAAATTTCCTCTCTTTCCTTCACCTATCAAAGAAATGGCAAATATTTCAAAGTCCGTTCCCCAAGAAGAAACTCCCTCTGCCTCATGACCAGCTGTAGAGGAAAATGTTTCATCTGCTGCTACTGAGGAACCGACACTGGAACCTCCTATGAAGATGTTCGTTCCTACGGGGTGCCCAATTGATGCCAATTTTAAGGTCGAGAAAACCTCCTTGGTACCGGGTCGGTGTGAACCGATCTCGAGATATATATGCTCGATCACCGACAGCTTTCTCTCCAAGGTCAAGGAAGACTACAACTGGGCTGATAAGCACGTGGTGGTTCCTTCGCATGAGGAAGCAATTACTACCCACGTGGAGGGTTTTTTAAGTGTTTACACTGATCCCTTCACGTTGGGTCCCTTGGATCCGGTCATCATCGCCTTCTTTAAGAGGTACAAGGTGACCCTCAGTCAAATTCATACCTCTTTCTGGAGGATAGTAATTCTCCTCCGCTTATTCGTAAACAAAATCTAAGGGTGTCCTTTCACCATCGATCGAGAGGGACTAATAAAACTTGCACGTCGGTCTAGTAAGGCTCTATTCTCGAGCATCGATGAAGATCGGGACCAAGGCTGGTTAGACCGATTCGTTCAAGTGAAGACCTCATATTTAATCCCGGCCGAGGATATGCTATTTCCCGAGAAATGGAACACAAAATGTAAGTATAACCTTGCCTTCAAGATTTCATTTATCGTCTTTTCTTTTTCTTCCCTTCTCACCAATGTTTCATGGTGGTGCAACTGTCACTCGGATGCCGGATACAGTTCTTTGACTCAAGGAATGGGTCGAGGTCATCGTGTCCCAGAAACAATATTCTGAGCACACATGGCGCGAACTTTCAAAGAACCGGTGGGAGGCCCGTTCTCATGGTAAAATTATGCTCTCGACTGAACAACACTTATTCCTCCGTCCTGCCGAGTCTTTACTTCTTTTTCTTTTCTTTGTAGGTCTTCCCAAGGATGTTGCAATGAGGCCCCTATTCGGTGATGAAGATATCCTCCCTGAACCATCTGCTTCGAGGAAGGATAAAGAGAAGAAAAGAAAACGAACTCCGAGTTCTCCGAGCATCGAGAAGAAGAAATCGAGAAGGAGGCTGGTGCACAAATCCAACGAAAGTACCAGTGCCCGATAGCTCCCATCGGACCTACTACATCAGTTGAGGGATGAATCTGAAGAAGAAGAAGAAGAAGTTTCTGAACCGGTGGCCCGAGTGCGACCGTAGTTTGATGGACGAAAGGGCCCCGAATCGGAGATTGGAGACCCCGAAGTACCCCGAACCAGGGGGTCGGTGGAGCGTTAGTGGACGAGGCCTTGGAACTAGAGAGGGGCGAGGTCATTTTGCTTCAAGTTAGGGATGCCGATAAGGAGGCTGCGGTAGGTGTTTCTCGGGTAGAGGACAATGCCCCGAAGGACGTACTCAGAGTGATAGATCTCTCTGAGTCGCCTTTGTTTACCGACTTTATGATCAACGAGGCCCAAACACTGAAAGGTCACCTCGGCAAAGGGCCCCAAGGGGTAGCACACTTTAACAACTTCTTTTATGGCTTAGATTCTACCGCCTCGAATGACGTCATCGAGTTGGGCGACTTACTGGTACCAAAGGAGAGACCGTCTTTGGGAGCCAGCGGGCCTTCTACAAGTCCGAGACTAGTAAACCAGTTCCCAGCTCTGAGTGCAGATCCTGACCGGAAGCGGTCGATTATCATGTCCATTCTGGAGAATGCCCGAATTCTCTCTGCCCGTAGGGGTTGCCAGTTATCTTTGGTGCCTAGTGACAAAAGAGGATAAAGCTAAGATGGGCGAGGTGGAAGTTCCATGCCTTTTTAACAAAGCACAACAGGTGTTAAATGGGGTAATTTTGAACGCCTCTTTATTATGTACTTAGGTTAATTTGCAAACAATTGTAACTATTTTCTTTGTACTTGCAGGCCTCGGTGCTTCATCATGAGACTTTTTTCCGATATCGAGAAGAGTTAAACCATAATGAGGCATGAGGCTGAGACTCGAGAGCTCACTAAGAAGATAGATGCTTAAGATCTTCTCGGTGAGAAACTCCAGGCCGAGCTAGAAGCGGTTCGGAAAGAGCATGCCGACCTGGTCGAGCAGGTAAGAAAAGTATTTAAAGTTAGCAATGATGAGTCAGACACAATGACTAATGGTTTGAACCCGCAAGTTCAAAAGAAACTTGACCAGATCAAGCATCTCCAGGCGGGGGTGGACACGGTAAAAGCTGAGGCCGAATAATGGAAAAGAAACATGGACCGCTTGGCCTTGGAAAAGGAGACTTCCCAAGCAAAATTGGCTTTGACTGAGGTCCAGCTCCGATCTACAAAGGAAAAGGCCATGGTACAAGCCAAAAAAGGTCGAGGAGCTCTAGTCTCAACTGATCTCCGTAGTTTTCGGTCAAGAAAATCTGGCCAAGGAGATTGAGGCGGCTAAGTCAGAGATCCCCTTGGTCAAGGCCGAGGCCGATGAGAAGGTGACCCAGCACAAGGCCTATACCGAGGCAGCTCATAACCAAGTGAGAAATATGGTGGAGCATACGAAATTCCAATATCGAATGGAGGCCCTCGAGGGAGTTCATGCCCAGAGTTTTGACTTATTGGCCAAAATCGAGAATGCCAAGGTATTCGAAGCCAAGGCCAGGAAACTGGCTTATCCCGAGGAGGAAGATTCCGAGGGGTCTGAAGATTCGGGTGAGTCTGAAGGTGGCGGAGACCCCGAATGTGATGATGCGTCTCTCGACAAAGATTAGAAGGCTTCTGTTTGACTTTTCTTTTCTTTGCATTTTGTATTTTATCAAGGTTTGTTGTGCATTTGTAAAGATTATATATATAATACAAGTTTCTCTTTATGTTTTGCAAAGATTGAAATGCCTTAGCACTAAATAGTTAGGCCCTGATCGGGGTTTTGAACAAGCCTTGCCTTTTATTATTCTTAAGGCGATGCAGGAATTTTTGGTATGACCGGAAACTTTTTTCAAAGTACTTATAATTCCTTAGATTATAATCTTGCCGAAGGTTCCTTTTGTTATGGGCTTTGGACGTCTCCGAGCCTTTTTTAATATAATCGTAGTCTTTTCGAATCCGGGAAATGACAAATAAGCTTTGCGCCCTCGGGTTTTGTTATCCCGGAATGGCCATAGCCTTTTAGTTGGGGCAATGCCAAATAAGCTTATGCCCCCGAAGTCTAATAACTTGGACCCTCCCAGTTTGTTTTCGGGTGGCAGTCCCCAAGTGAGAGCGATTGTTCGAACTCGGATTAAGGTGGCCCTTGGGCTAGATACCTTTACGGGATCGTATGTAGGAAATTCTTCGAGAAATGTAATAAATATTTTAAAGGTCAAGATGTTTATGCACAAGGAAGAGACTTCTTTTCATTTTTGTGTATAACAGTTACACATGTATACATGCTTTGTGCCAGGGTCCGAGCAGTCTATGTGGGCACACTTCATTTGACCGTTTGGGCCTTACAATAAATTCTGTCGATCGAGACTCTTCAATCTTGAAGTCTCTTTCCATGCTAAAGTCGATATCCGAGGGTAATGCCCTAGTGTTCGGGGTTGATCGAAGAGAGGCCATGAATGTTGGTGTGATCATCATCACCGGCTCGTATCCGATCTTCAACTCTAAGTTAGCACGATTTACTGGTTGCCTCATTAAAAACCTTGCCGGAAACCCATTTGGGACAAAATCGATTTAAGGAAAAAAGAGTGCAACGCGTTCTTTTAGACCTAAAATCTCGTATCATACCTTATTTGTTACCTGCAAGCGTTAATTTAAAATGTAAATAAAGGAAAGAACGGGGTCGTACCTTAGCAGTAATATCGCTTCAAATGAGTTATATTCCAGTTGTTCGGTAGTTGCTCGCCGTTCATTGTTCCGAGTTTGTAGTATCCTTTTCTGGTGATTTCGATAATTTGATACAGTCCTTCCCAATTCGGCCCCAATTTTCCTTCGTTCAGGTATCGGGTGACCAGTGTGACCTTCCTTAGTACCAAGTCCCCAGTATTGAAGTGTCGAAGGTTGGCCCTTCGATTGTAATACCTTTCAATCCGCTGTTTTTGGGCAGCCAATCGGACAAGGGCGGCTTCGCGCCCTTCATCTAATAGCTCCAGGATCATACTCACAGCCTCATCGTTTGATTCCTTCGTTGCATATCGGGATCTGATACTTGGTTCTCTAACTTCGACCAGAATCAGAGCTTCGGCGCCATAAACTAAATAAAGCGGGGTAGCCCCGATACTTGACTTTGAGGTCGTATGGTTTGCCCATAGGACTTCAGGTAGTATTTCCTTCCATCTTCCTTTGGCATCAGTTAACCTCTTTCTAAGGTCTTGGAGTATGGTTTTGTTGGTAGATTTGGCTTGTCCATTCCCACTAGGGTGGTAGGTGTTTATAAGATCCTTTTAATCTTGTGGTCTTCAAGGAATTTGGTTCCTTTGCTTCGGATGAATTGTTTCCCATTGTCGCATACAATCTCGACTGGCATTCTGAAACGGCATATTATGTGGTCCCAAATGAAATCGATGACTTCCTTCTCCCTGACCTTCTCGTACGCCTGGGCTTCCACCCATTTAGAAAAATAGTCAGTCATAAACAATATAAATTGAGCCTTACCGGGTGCTAATAGAAGAGGGCCAACGATGTCCATTCCCCACTTCATGAATGACCACGGTGACAAAACCAAATGCAATAGATCCCCGGGTTGATGAATCATTAGAGCGTGTCTTTGGCATTCATCATATTTTCGAACGAATTCCTTTGCGTCGTTTTTCATGTCGATCCAGTAATAACCGGCTCTAACTAATTTTCGAACAAGCGATTCGGCGCCCAAATGATTTCCACAGGTACCTTCGTAGATTTACCTCAGAACGTACTTAGTAGCCCCCGACCCTAGACATATTGCAAGTGGGCCATCGAATGTTCTTCTAAACTGGGTTCCGTCTTCGGACATGCTAAATCGGGTTGCCTTTCCATGCAGAGCCCTCGATTCTTTTGGATCTGAGGGCATTTTACCGGTCCTGAGATATTCCACGTATTTATTCCTCTAGTCCCATGTTAGGCTCGTTGAGTTAATCTCGGTGTGGCCTTCTTCCACCACCCATCTCATAAGTTGTACGACCTCTCATGAGGTACATGTTGCACGGCCCATTCTTTGAAACAATGTAATGTCACATATAACTTGTCCAAGTATCTTTGCATTCGTTCTTCTATGACCTCGAATGTTCCATTTACTTGGTTTACCATGAGGATGGAGTCGTACTTGGCTTCGATCACCTCTGCCCCCCAAGATTTTGGCTAGTTCAAGGCCTGCAATCATGGCCTCATATTCGGCCTTGTTGTTTGTCAATTTCACAGTCTTAATAGATTGTCCAATTATATTACCTGTTGGTGGCTTTAGTACGATGCCAAGTCCGGACCCTTTTGCATTTGAGGCACCATACGTAAAGAGGGTCCAGATTCCTGAATAAGTTCCTGAGTTAATTAATAGATCTCTTTCGATCTAGGGTATTAGGGCCGGTGTAAAGTCAGCCACAAAGTCTGCCAAAATTTGAGACTTGATGGTTGTTTGAGGTCGATACTCAATATCATACCCACTTATTTCTATGGCCCACTTGGCCAACCGTCCCGAGAGTTCGGGATTATGCATAACGTTTCTCAACGGGTAAGTAGTTACGACACATATGGGGTGACACTAGAAGTACGATTTTAGCTTCCTAGTGGCGCTTAGCAGAGCGAGTGCCAGATTTTCTAGGTGGGGGTACCTAGTTTCAGCCTCATCTAAGGTTCTGCTAACATAGTAAATTGGAAATGGCGTACCTCGCTCTTCTGGAACTAAAACTTCACTTACCACTATCTCCGAGACCGCCAGGTACAAGTATAATTGTTCATCTACCTTTGGTGTGTGAAGCAGTGGTGGGCTCGATAAGTACCTCTTGAGTTCCTCCAAAGCTCATTGGCATTCTGGGTTCCACTTCCGGGGTCCACGAGAAGATATTCTTCTTCTTCAACAGTGCGAAGAATCAGTGACTTTTGTCGAATGACCTCGAAATAAATCGCCCCTGGGTTAGATACTATGAATCCGAGGAACTTACCCGACCCCACTCCAAACGCACATTTTTTCGGGTTCAACTTCATATTGTATCGCTTCAATATGTTGAAGGTTTCCTACAAATGTTTTAAATAGTCATCTTCTCGCAGAGACTTAACTAATATGCCGTTAATGTAAACTTCCATTAATTTTCCTATTTGTTCCTCGAACATCCGATTTACTAGGCGTTGGTATGTGGCACCGGCATTTTGTTAATACAAACGGAATTACGTTATGATAGTATGTGCCGTATTTAGTGATGAAGGAAGTTTTTTTCTGATCACCGGGTCCATCTATATTTGGTTGTACCCGAAATAGGCATTGAAAAAATTGAGGATCTCGTGTCCGGTCGTGGCATCGATCATACGGTCAATGTTAGGCAAAGAAAATGAGTATTTGGGACATGCTTTATTCAAATCTTTGTAGTCTACACATATTCTTAGTTTATTCATTTTTTTAGGAACTACCACTACATTTGCTAACCAATCCGGGTATTTAACCTCCTCAATACACCCTATTTTAAGTAGTTTAGATATCTCATCCTTGATGAAAGCATGCTTGATCTCGGACTGGGATCTCCTCTTCTAATTGACCGGGTGAAACTTCGGGTCCAGGCTTAGCTTGTAAGTGGTTATCTCCCGTGGGATCCCTGTCATGTCAAGGTGGGACCAAGCGAAACAATCTTCATTAGTTATAAGAAATTGAATGAGTTTTTCCCTGAGCTCGGAGCTTAACCCCATGCCCAGGTATACCTTTTGATCAGGCAAGCGTTCTCTCAATATGACTTGTTCCAGCTCTTTGACCGTCGATTTAGTGGCGTCGGATTGATCGGGGGCTATAAAAGATCTGGTAACCCCATAATCATCATCCTCGAATTCCCTTTGTTTGTCTGAATATTCCAAGGATGGTATCGGTGATTGCTATTTGGCCCGTTTTTTACCATATGGTTCGGATCCTTCGGGGTTGAGATTGCAGATGTCGGTATCACCTCCTCGACCACTAACATTTCCTTTGCAGTCGGTTGTTCACCATAGACTATTTTTGCCTCCACCAGGTGTTGAGCATTTCAGTGCTTGGTGTAGTGTCGAGGACACCGCCCTCATGTTATGGATCTATGGCCTCCCGAATAAAGCGTTGTACCTCATGTCCCCTTCAATAACATAAAATTTGGTCTCCTGGATGGTCCCGACGGTATTTACCGGTAACGTTATTTAGCCCATAGTGGTCTCACATGCCATGTTGAATCCGTTTAGAACTCGAACTACATGCACGATTTGGTCTTGTAGACCGAGTTGCTCCACAACCCTTGATCGAATGATGTTGGCTGAGATACATGGATCAATTAACACACGTTTAACCTAAATTTTATTAACGGGTACAGATATTATCAGTGCATCATTATGGGGCTGTACGATTCCTTCCGCATTTTCATCGCTAAAAGATAAAGTTCCTTCCGGTATGTAGTCTTGAGTTCGTTTCTCCCTAGTGATGGATACTTTGGTGCGTTTCAACATCAGCCCTTGCGGTATATCGACCCCACCGATGATCATGTAAATGACGTGCAGAGGTTCTTCTTGTTCTGCATGTTTGTTAGAATCCATGTTCCTAAAATGATTCTTGGCTCGGTCGCTCAAGAATTCTCGAAGGTGTCCATTGTTGAATAGTCGAGCTACTTCCTCCCTCAGATGTTGACAATCCTCCATTATGTGACCGTGAGTGCCATGATATTATCACATATGGTTAGGATCCCTTTAGGTTGTATCGGATTGTAGAGGTCGAGGCCATTTTGTATCTTTGATGCGCCCGATAGCTGATACAATAGCGGCAACATCGACATTAAAGTTATATTTCGATAGCCTCGTCACTTCTTTAGGACCGATGGGTCTGTTGAAGCCATATTTGGTCATGATTCCCCGGTTACTTTGTCCTCGATCATTTCTTCTTTCGTTTCTTATGGAGTTCCGATCGGACCCACTGCTTCTCCGATCTCCATTATATGGCTCATACCGATCCCTGTTTGGTCTCGGTTCACGATCAAAGTCTCTCTTGATTCTGTCGAGGGTTCTAATAGGATAAACAGACCTCGAGGGGCCCAAGTTAATCGTCTTCGACTCTTATTTTTGATTGATACCGGTTATGCACATCGGCCCAGTTAACAGCCAAGTATTCTATCAGATTCTGCTTCAGCTGCTGTAAAGCCACCGAGCTTCGAATATTGAGTCCCTGAGTGAAATATTGAACATCCCAATCATCAGTGACCAGTGGCAGATCCATTCGTTCCATTTTAAATCGGGACACGAACTCTCTGAGCATCTCGTTTTCCTTCTATTTGACTTTGAAAAGGTCCAATTTCCTAGTCTCGACCTTGATGGCATCAGCATTTGCTTTTACGAAAGAGTCTGCAATCATAGAAAATGAGTCAATAGAATTAGGAGGCAAATTGTGGTACCATATCATAGCTCTCTTTGACAAGGTCTCTCCAATTATTTTCAGCAGAACGGACTCTATTTAATCGTCCTCCAAATCGTTCCCTAAGATGGCATATGTATAAGAGGTCACATGTTTATTTGGGTCGGTCGTTCCGTTATACTTAGGTATCTCGGGCATACGAAAGTTCTTGGGGATCGGCTTCGGAGCCGCGCTCGGAGTAAAAGGTTTTTGCACGAACTTCATAGAATCCAAACCTTTTAATATTGGAGGCGCTCCTGGGATTTGGTCTACCCTGGAGTTGTAGGTCTCCACCTTTTTGTCATTAGTTTCAATTTTCTTTTCCCATGATTCTACCTGTTTCGTTAGCTCCTCGAGCATCTTTATTATCTCGGGGTTAGCCCCCGATTTGAGTTCATTTGTCCTTTCTATGACCGGTTCATCCCTGCGGGTGACTTCTCGGGGCGGATCGGGCTCAATCCCGCTTGATGCACAGCCCTGGTTCTACAACTGTGCTATCGCCGCATGTTAAGCCTGCAACATTTCGAAGATCACTCGTAGACTGGTCCGATCTACTTCAATGATTTGTGTGTTTCGAGTTGTCGATCGCGCTCCACCACGAATGTTATTTTCGGGTTCGGTAGGCAAGTTTGCATCAATAACCACATGTAAATTAACGTCGATCGGATCTGTTAATTCCAACGGGGTCAGCATGTGGTACCTTATACCGGATGCTATGTTGTTGTTTTCATCTTGATGACCAGACTCGTTGTCAACATGTAGGGGTGCTAATTGAGAGTTTGACAATTTATGTTTTAGTCTGAAGTCAAAGACACTTCAAAGAGCAAGTGTAAAGTTGTATGTGTTATGAAGATTTGTATCAAATAACCACTATTATCCTTTAGCCCCACGGTGGGCGCCAAACGGTTTACCCTCAAAATCGGATAACAATTGAATCTATATATGGTTTTAAGGATACGTGGTCTAACTTGATACAAAATGGGAAATCAGATTAATATTGAAATAAGCAATGAAAAAATAAATGCAAACCACACAAGTTGAACAATCTTACCCTTGAAGATTAATCATGCCCGAGTCAGAAATGCTTTTATCGATGCCGGAACAGAATGACAAGATAAATGAGAACTAGAAATAATAATATATTACTTTGTGATACGTGTTACAGTCTTTTGAATGAATTATCAGACCTCTTTTATATAGTAGAGGAGTCTTATTCTAGATACATTTCTATACAAGGTAAAAATCTCTGGATTTGCTTATTACCGGTTCCTTGCTGATACGTGCCGAGATCCTCGCCGTAATATTCGTCTGGTCACGGTTATTTCGGTCTTATGTTAGTTATCCTTGAGCTCGTTCGAGGCTAAAGTCGACATCAGACTCAATTTTCCTCGAAGGCATATTTTTCGACCTCGGGTTCTAGCTCGGTGAGACTCGAGGTCGATCTTCAGTCTGTAGTCGCCATGTTCCGAACCTAATCTACCAAGTTGAAGTCGAGCTCGACTTCGACCGTATACAACTTCTTTCTTCTTCTACGTTTTTGTCTTCTTCTTTTTTCCCTTTTTTCAGGCGAAGAAAAAGAAAAGTCGTCGAGTGCCGAGTTGACGGGCAATTCCATGACGTCCCATAAAAGGATAAATCCATGATGGCATATAGATGATCAAATACACAACAACAACATATAGAAGGACAAATCCCTCACAACATATAGAAGGACAGATACATCATAATACATGAACGATAAATCTGCATCGCCATATGGACGGACAAATCCACATCACCATATAGACGAAAAAATCCACATCACCATATAGAAAGATCAACTCGCAACAATAATGGCTTAAGCTGCAAAGGAACTTTAATGTCCATCTTTAGCTTGGAAGATTATAGATCCTTTTAAGGGCAAACCCACGAAGAGGTCAACTTAAGGTGCAAAGGGACTTAAACGTCCACCTTAAGATTGAAAAATTATAAAGCTTCAACGCGAAGGTTTGGTGTACTTGACGACTTCGACTTGAACACTTGGCAAACTTCGATGCTTTATCTCGAAGAGCTTTAAACTTCTTACTTGAAAAATTAGCAGACTTAAAAACATCAACTTGAAAACTTAGAAGGCTTGAATACTTCAACTTGAATACCGGTAAATATGAAGGTTGACGAACTTGAATACTTCAACTCGAAGACTTCAGCTCGAAGACTTGGAGGGCTTAAATACTTCAACTTAAAGGCCAACGAATGCTTGAATACTTCTACTTGAAGACTGGAGGACTTACAAACTTCAACTTGAAAAATTGACGGACTTGAAGACTCCGAGGGCTTAAATATTTCAACTTGAAGACCGACGAGCTTGAAAACCGACTAACTTAAAGAATTGGCGGACTTTGAGTACTTCAAACTGAAGGCGTAGCAACCAAGATGAATTCAACTTGGCTTGGCATTAAAAACTTCAACTTGAAGATTTGAACTTCCACTAAAAGACTACATCTATCCATCAGAGATGTCAATTTGCTACGAAGGCTTGCCCCTATTGAACCTTCAATCTTTGATAAGGTACAAAGTTCAATGAAATAATACATGTAAACCCATTTTTTAAGTCTCGGCCAAGTGGATTATATTCAATCATGCTTCATTCGAACAATGATTGGGGAAATATATCTTTTGAACTCATGCGACTGAACTTAGAATGAAACTTTAAGTTGCCTACGTACCTCGGTGAAGAGAATCAAATCATACCGTAGTTCAGAATGGGCAATTCTTTTAGTGTCCTAACTTTTTCTTAGGCTACCTCTTTCGAGTTTTTCAACCTATTGGGCATTTTTTTAACCTGTACATAGTTTATACTCTTGCGAGCCAGGAGTAAAATGCAATTTATGCTCTTGCGTTAAGGAATGTAGCAACATGCAGTTTAGACTCGTGCGTTCATGAGCGTAGTAATTTGAAGCTTTAGCTCAAGTTTTAAGAGCTTCATGACTTGAAGATTTACCTCTAAGTTGAAGAGCTTTGCAACTTAAAGTTTAGTTCGAATTTGAAAAGCTTTGCGACTTGAAGCCTTTACTCGACTTTGAAGAGCTTTCGACTTGAGTTTTTGCTCGAATTTAAAGAGGTTTGCAACTTGAACACTTTGCTTGAATTTGAAGAGCTTTACAACTTGAAGACTTTGTTCGAATTTGAAGAGCTTTACGTCTTAAAGATTTAGTTCAAATTTAGGGAGTTTCGTCACATATAATGTAGGCTCATACGCCAAAAAGCCTTATAACTAACAGTATAGGCTCGTACGTTGAAGAGAATTATAACTCGCAGTTTAGGCTCGTGCGGTGAGGAACGTTGCAACATGCAATTTAGAATCGTGCATTGAGGAGCATTATAACTTGCAGTTTAGGCTCGGGCATTAAGGAGAGTAACGACATACAGTTTAGGCTCATGCATCAATGAGCATAGTGACATGTATAGACTCTTTGATTTCATTCTCAGATGAAAACTTGCCCCCATCCTCACCTTTTTGTTCTTCTTCTTCATCGTAAGGCTCAAAGACAATTAGCTCTTGGTCTCCACTTATGGCCATACTTAGTTCCATATCATAAGAACGAGTTGCTAGTTCTTCAAATATTTTGGGATTTATGCCTTGTAAGATATAGTGAAGACCCCAACTTATGCCTTGAATGCACATTTCGATGCTAAAAGTTTCGCTAAGGCGATCTTTGCAGTTAAGGCTTAAGCTCGTCCAACGGTTGATAAAGTCAATAACTGGCTCATCCTTTTGTTGATGAGAGTGTAAGTTCAATCATGCTTCTTGTGCTATAGAAACGATTGAGAAACTCTAGCTCCAACTGCTCCCAATTATCGATGGAACCAGATTCGAGATTTGTGTACCAATCAAATTCATTACCTTTGAGAGATCGCACAAACTGTTTGACAAGATAACCGCCATACGTTCTAGCATTGTTGCAAGTTTTAACGAAAGTGTGTTATATATTGTCTCGGATTTCCCTTGTCATCGAATTGTTGCAACTTAGGAGGTTGATAACTGACATGCATCATCAAGTTATCGATTCTTTGTGTGTACTGATTGCATATATGAGAGACAATTTGGACGACTCAAGCTTATCTTTGATAGCCTCCATGATGAAGTCCTTTAATTTCTCAACGGGAATCAGACCTTCAGCGAAGACTTGAATCTCCTTAGTTGTCGTTGCTTGCTTTTTGGAGGAGTCTTCTTTTTCTTGTGATCTTTGAAGATTTAAAGGTGCTTGTGTGGATTCTCCTGCTACTATGCTATCCAATTTATTTGTTAAATTAGAAAGTTTAGCATCTTGATTACATGCGCTTTGACAAGCTGTCACGCCCCGAACCTGGGGGGCGAGACCGGCACCCGGTGACTCACCTATCCATGCGTACCAACTTGCGACTAAGGGACTCTGAACATATAATGTCATACTTTGGTCATCGGCCACATTGCAAGATAATTTGCGAACGCTGGCTAAACATCAATATAAAGCTGGGCCGACAAGGTCGTCATAACTACTACAACTGGCAAACCAACAAAATATACATACAAGGTTTACAAGCCCAACATACTACACTAACTGACAGGATGTGTCTACAAGCCTCTACTGATGTATGCAATGTGATCGGAATAGGGACCCGACCTACTCATAACATATATACACAAGATTTACATAAAGCTATAGACCCGGCAACTCCAAAAGGCATGGAGCTTACCGATCAAGCTGAACTCGGGCAACACCTAATGAGGAGGTCTATCTGTCTAAACCTGCACGCATGCAATGCAGCGCCCCTAGTAAAAGGATGTCAGTACGAAATAATGTACCGAGTATGTAAGGCAATAGACTGAAAGCTGAAACTAAACTGATAATATAATAA
>AWOL01S0226735.1:0-13660 GCA_000715115.1 Nicotiana otophora | reverse complement strand
CGACAGAAAACCCAGGTAAGTGCTCCCCTTCTTTTATCTATTTGCTCCTCTCTCTCCTCCCTCCCACTCTTCTCTCTGTTCCTTCTCTCCCATTTTCTCTTTCTTCCCTCTATCTTTATTCTCTCCTCCTTCCATCTTAAAGGTCGCAGGCGCCCTCAGATTTGTGATGCCCCATCTTCTTTTTCTTTTCCTTTTCTTTTATTCTCCCCTCCATCCTTGGCTATTGCTCATGCAGTTGTGTCCCCAAGAGTCCCATGTTCCAAAGATACCGGAGAAGAAGTGTGTGAGGCATATGCGTCGGCGAAGGCTAGTGGCAGAAGAGGCACGTGGCAACATGGGCAAAGCCAGGTGTCCAGCAACGATATGACGTTGCAGACCATAACTAGGTTCTTTTCTTCCGGAGTTGGTACCTCCGGCCCGCTGAATTTCCTTTTGTCTTGTTTCTTGCAAAGTGCACAAAATGCCATAGTATAGTTCAATGCGGGTTGGCTTATTTGTAGGGTAGATTGGTGTATTATTAACCTTAAGGGGCACCCATTCTGTGTTGGTTTTTATCTTGCTCTTACTTGCTTTCTGATTTTTTTGTCTTGCTCTTACTTGCTTTCTGATCTTTTTTGTCTTGTTTCTTGCAAAGTTCATAAATTACCATCGTATAGTTCAGTGCTTGTTGGCTTATTTTTAGGGTATATTGGTGTATTTTTAGCCTTAGGGTGTACCTATTCTGTGTAGGTTCTTGGCTTGCTTGTACTTACTTTCTGATTTTTGTATTCTGTATGCTTGCTTGTACTTACTTTCTAATTCTTGTATTCTGTATATTTACCCTGTTGCTTTGTCTAGCTTAGTCGAATTAGTGCTTTAGTAAGAACATTACTTACTTATTGTTTCTTAACTTGGCCTATAATTTGTGCCTTAAGCTCTAGGCATTTTTATTTCATTTAGACTATTAGCTTATACTGTGGTAGGGTTTACTTAATATTCCTATAGTGGTAGTGGTAAATAATGGTAGAATAAGGTCATTTTCTCGGGTGGGGCGGGGAGTAGGGGGCGAGGGAGCAAGGGTACTTCTAAGTTATGAATAGGGTCCTGGAACATAGGGACATTGACGGGGAAGTCTAATGAGTTAGCTAAGATTCTCCTGAATAGGAAGATCAATATTGCTTGTGTCCAGAAGACTAGATGGGTGGGTACTAAGGCTCGGGATGTAGATGGGTTTAAACTATTGTACTCAGGAGGTGTAAGGGGTAGGGGCGGGGTAGGTATTTTGGTTGATAGGAAACTCAGGGATCTAGTGGTAGATGTGAGCCGGTGAATGATAGGCTAATGACTATTAAGATAGTTGTTGGAGGACGGAATATTCATATTATTAGTGCTTATGCACCTCAAGCGAGCTTGGGCGAGGAGGTTAAAAGGCACTTCTGGGAGAATCTGGACGCGTTTGTGCGAGGGATTCCACACTTCGATAAGCTATACATAGGTGGAGATTTCAATGGCCATATTGGGGCATCTATTGGAGGGTACAACGAAGTACATGGCGGCTTCAGTTTTGGGAATAGAAATAAAGGAGGTACTTCACTTTTGGATTTCGCCATAGCTCTTAATTTTGTTAAAGCTAACTCGTATTTTCAGAAGAAGGAGGAGCATTTAGTCACCTTTCGTAGTGTAGTGGCCAAGACCCAAATTGATTATCTTCTCTTTAGAAGGTGCGATAGAGGTCTATGCTCCGATTGCAAGGTTATCTCGAGCAAGAATATAGTGACCCGATATAGGCTCTTGGTTATGGACTTGAATATTAAAGGAGGAGTAAGAGGGCCACGTGTGGCCAACCAAAGATCAAGTGGGGAGCTTTGACTAAGGAGATCGCCCTATAATTAGGGGAGAAGTTGCAATCAATGGGGGCTTGGAGGAGTAGCGAGGACACGAGTAATATGTGTACCTCGACAGCAAATTGCATTCGGGAAGCTGCTAGAGAGGTGTTAGGGGTCTCGAAGGGTTACCCTAATGGACATAAAGGGTGATAAGTTGGTATTATACCAACTTACCTCTTCTTGATACTTAGACTTTTGCATGATTTTATTGAGAAACTAAGACATTTATTGAGGTTTATTGGCATATTTTAGGTATCATATGATTTGGAGAAGATACGGAAGAAAACAAGTCAAAATGTGTTAAATTGGGAAAAATGGACTGCTGCCAGTTATTGCTCTGTGCGATCGCAAAAGTCCAGGAAAAAGAAGTTATGTGAACGCGGTTGAAGTCATGCGATCACCAAGAAGTAAAGTTGGTCAGCACTGGTCAAACGTTCTACGCTAACGCGTCTGTCTCTAGGCGATCGCGTAGCTTTGCAGACGTTGTTCATCGCGATCGCGGTTCTCTCTATGCGATCGCATAGCACATTTTCTGGGCAGACTCTGGGAAGAAATGAAATTTCACATTCTTATCCCCAAGCCATTTAATACACGACCTAGCTCATTTGTAAAATATCTTTGGCATATCTCTAGACATATTTAACATCTCTTGAGAGAGAACACAAGTTTTGGAGCTAGAGTTCTTGCACACACACTTGGGTCTTGAAGATTTGAAGCTTTTGGTTGAGAATTTCTTGCTCATTTATGTTCATTTCTTCATTTTCTTGCTTTGTATTGAATATCTAAGTGTGTAGTATTTTTTCCAATACTTAAATCTTGTTTATGGGAATATTCATATTTAAAGTGTGGATTAAATATTTTGTTGTGCTTATGTATTGAACGATTTTTATTTATTATGAAGTGAGTTATTGTTTCTTTAATATTCTTGTTCTTTAATGTTTCCAAAGGGATTAGCTAACCCTAGGACTCACCCATTCACTTCGAATTAATTTTGGAAAAGATAATTTGGGGTTGAAAAAGATTAATTAACAAGAACTTGAGGCGTTAACCCTTACTTTATAGATTGTACCTAGGGATAGGATTGAACTACTTGTAACCATATTCGGGTGAGCTTAATCTCTTAATTATTTTAGGGATAATTCAATTAGGAAGTCTTGTTAGTCTTCGGGAGAAGCTAATATAAAATTATTACCTGAGGCTAATTAACATAAACTCGCTCATAGTTATAAAAATATAAAATATATTGGATCGTTACTTGAGTGTAATTCCTAATGCATCCATGCTTGTAGCCATTGATCATTTTATTTGCTTTCTAGGTTAGTTTACATTTTCGTAATTAGTTATAAATATTTTTTCAAAACTATTCTAAGTATTTGGCTTAGCATAATAAGTGATAATTCTCTTACACCCCTAATCGCCTACATATTATTCTCTGTGAGATTCAACCCCGACTCATAATTGGGTAAATTATATTACATAAAACCGTGTCCATTTACTTTTTAGTAGTGGATTTGGACGTCATCAAAGGGTACTGGTGGTGGAATGGACAAGTCCAAGAAAAAGTGAAAGCCAAGAAAGCAGTGTATTTGAAGCTAGTGGAGAGCAAAGAAGAGGAAGAAGGAGGTGAAACTATCCGCTACAGAGGCTAAGAATGCAGCATTTGAACGGTTGTATGAAGAACCGGGGGCCAAAGGTGGGTACAAGAAGTTGTACAGGCTATCCAAGGTGAGAGAGAAAAAGGCTCGTGACCAAGACCAAGTGAAGTGCATCAAAGACAAGGATGGCAAGGTATTGGTGGATGATGCACTTATTAGACGTAGATGGCAGATGTACTTTCAAGGACTCTTGAATGCGAAAGGAATAGGGACATCGTGCTGGGGGACTTGGAGTTCTCCGAGAGTTGTCGTGATTTTGGGTATTGTAGTTGTATCAAGGTTGAAGATATTGTAGGGGCTATGCGCACGATGAGCAGAGGTAGAGCAACCGGGCTAGATGAGATCCCAGTGGAATTTTGGAAGACTGCAGACAGAGTAGGCTTGGAGTGGCTTACTAGGTTGTTCAATGTCATTTATAAGACGAAGAAGATGACTGGAGAATGAAGGTGGAGTACAATGATTCTGGTGTACAAAAATAAGGGGGATATCCAAAATTTCAACTAATTATAGGGGCATCAAGCTGCTAAGTCACACCATAAAAGTTCGGAAGAGGGTGGTGGAAGTTAGGGTAAGGAGTAGTGTATTCGAGAATCAATTCGGATCCATGCCAGGGCGATCGGCTACAGAAGTCATTCACCGTATCGGGAGACTAGTGGAGCAGTATAGGGATAGGAAGAAGGACATGCACATGGTGTCTATTGACCTAGAGAAAGCTTATGACAAGGTTATGAGGGAGGTTCTTTGGAGGTATTTGGAGGTTAGAGGTGTGCCCATAGCTTATACTAGGGTGATCCAGGATATGTATGATGGCGTTAGGACCCGGGTTAGGATAATGGGAGGGGACTCGGAACACTTCCCTATCGGGGTGGGCTTCCATCAGGGATCCGCGCTTAGCCCATTTTTATTTGCCTTGGTGATGGACGTTCTGACGCGTCACATTCAAGAGGAGGTTCCATGGTGCATGTTATTTGCAGATAATATAGTACTAATTAACGAGGTGCGAAGTGGTGTTAACGCGAGGCTGAAGGTTTGGAGACAAACCTTGGAGTCAAAAAGGTTTCAAGATGAGCAGAAATAAAACATAGTACTTGTGCAAGTTCAGAGACGTGACAAATGATGCGGATGTGGAAGTGAAGCTGGATTCATAAGTCATCCCTTAAAAGGGGAGTTTTAAGTACCTCGTATCTATTATACAAGGTAATGGTGAGATTAACGAGGATGTCACATGTCATATTAGAGCGCGATGGATGAAATGGAGGCTCGGTTAAGAAGGTGCCACCTAGACTTAAGGGTAAGTTTTACAGAGTGGTGGTTAGACCTACTATGCTATATGGGGTAGAGTGTTGGCCTGTTAAGAATACCCACGTCCAGAAGATAAAAGTAACAGAAATGAGGATGCTAAGATGGATGTGTGGGAATACAAGATTGTCGTGCCCCTTTTTCTCGCGAAAGCGGATTTCGACATGTGAAAACTCTTTTAAAGAAGGTATTAAAAGAGAAGAGTTGCCACCTAATGATTGTTTAAGGTGTGTTAGCGTACCTATTTGTGAGTAACTCAGTCTAACTAGTCTGTGTCACCAAAGATCGGGTAAGGGCTCATATTACCTCAAAGAGAAGGTGTTAAGCACTCTTCGAAGTCCACAACTGTAGGTCCTGGCCAAACTTTAAACTATAATGATTATGTAATAAGGCTAAGTGATCAAATAAATAAAGGGAAATTTAGAAGTCGAAGAGCCTTATTATAACGCATGAGCATCAGTACAAATCTTAATGACTACATTGATCTATGTTAAATGACTAAGTGTGAATAACAAGTGCATAAAGAAAGGGGAGCCTAAATTTTTTAGCCTAAAGGATCACGCCGTGCAACATAAATAATACTTCGCAACCCCCTTAAGGAAGGGATTGCTCATATTATTCAACGGGCACAAACTATCATCTCCTGCTACACAATTACTATGTTAAAGTTGTTTACTTAAAAGCGCTCTAATTCAATTCTAAATCGGACCCTATACGTGCACTACCCATCCCACACCTATGGTCCAGGAGGCTTTAGATCTCTATTTGGGTGGTTCTAGACTTCCCCTAGGTTGCTCAAAATGATAAAACTAGGCAACATTCAAAATAATCAAGACTTCACATAAGGACAATCAGAGGCCTAAGTTAGCCTCCACACATAAACAACAGATGCACGCGAGTAGATTCAGCAATAGACAGTTTTCAAGATTAAGATGCATTATAGTCGTTAAGTCCTATAAGCATAATTTCTAGGCGATTCTGATTTCTAGCAGTGTATAAGCAGCGTTGCAACTTTAGGCTAACGGATTTTGCAAATTAAAGGCATTACAAACCTATAGGTATGATCTCTAGTTATCTGCTTAATGAGGCAGTGGAACGATCCCAGAACTCTGAATTATTAATATTGATTTTACAAACATGTTTCTTAGGTAGGCGACAGTTTCCTATAGGCAGGATTTCTAGTAGTTAACAACTTAAATTTTTTATATACTTTATCCCTATAGGCGTGTCGTCTAAGTGTGGCAATGCGATGAAGTAAAAAAGTAATTGATTAATTGATTAAGATCCTATAGTCATGATATCTAAAGGAGAAGCGTACTAAGAGCAATAGAAACAGTCCCTATAGACATGGTATCTAGATGGATATTAGCAAACATGTGTTATTGTATCCTATAGGTATGCTATCTAAAGCGTGTAGTAGTGCACATGGAAACAAGCATAGCAATTACTTGAGCCAACATGTTTGACAAGTTAAGTGAAGTGTATGCATGATTCCTATAGACATGATTTCTATTAGTGTGCAGCACATTAAACGAAATAACATATAAGGCATACTGAACGAAATAGCAAATAGGACACAAAGATCTATAGGCATGCTTTCTACCCTTTTATGCAAGCATTAGAATAGCCCAATCCCCTTTTATTAATCTCCCCATCATTCAGCTTACAAATCATTACAGGCCCAGAATGAAATAATACATACTTAAAGATGACAAACTATAGACTAAAACAAGTACAATCCCGCTAAGGCAATCACAGGCCCAATACAAAGTAACCTGGATATCTCAGGCCTTCAATAGCCTTACTCCCACACAAAGCAGCAAGCCCAAACCACAGGCTCGCAAGAAAACAACTAGAGTGCCCTTGAATCCGGTGATCGAGTCCAACAACACATATGGCCCCCTTCCAGACCCAACAAATAATTTACTTACCCAAATGGATGCCAAACTTGACCAAACGAGTAACAAACGACTCATAGAATTAATTGAACAACTTAAACACTCAGTTCTTAAAAGTGAAACTAGCAGTAACTCTGGTCAAGGTATATAAACAAAATCATGTTAAGTTGGAAGGCATACAAGAAACATATAAGGCGAAGTTATGCTCATAGTTCTAGTGACAAGTTTGAGACTGGCCTATTTGACTATATAGGATAATAAACCATTCTAAAGAGTTTCTATAAGGAAGCATGATTCAGAGTCAACCTAGGTAACCTTAGATGAAGGTCTAGCAAATTCAAGCAAGAAGCAAACTAAGTTCAGCCAACACATAAAATGTTCATCATAGAAAACCAATGAAAAGAACAACTTAACAGAGCAAAACTCATTATCAAGTGACTGCTTAATGGAACAGGGAAATCGTAACATGATGAGCACTAATCATAATACGAGAAGCATGTCAATCTTCAGAATCAAGATAGGCTAGTATTGAACCTGATACTAGTTGGTTATATGGGAAAGGAGAGATTGTTTATGAGGTTTCCTAAGCTCCCAGACAGTGTTGAAAAGCACAGGATTACATAAGTTCGAAACATATATTAAAGATTAAATGGCATGAAGACAGTCTTTAGCTAACAACAATATAACATCAGGAATTCAGCAGGTTGGACAGGAACGACCTAACCAGGTATGAAACACATGCATGGATTTATCACAAAGGTATAGGACAAGGTAGGTGATACGCATTAATCCACAAGTAGCAAGGAAAGCATACGTAGGCTAATAACATAATCAGGAGTTAACTATAAAATATTATTAATATGCACATAAATGCCTTAACAAGAATAAGAACAGGTCTTGGGCATGAATCAACTTATCCTAAGAGTACAAAACCAGGCAAGATGCTACACTCAAACCAAACAATAGTGACAAACATTCGAGCACACACATTAGAGCCAACAGACTTAAGAAAAAATAGAATCAAGGCAGCAATTAGGCAAGTTTGATTACTAGAAGGCATAGAGCCTCAAAGAATAGCTTTAAAGCGCACAATAGCATGTTGGTTCATAAACTCTCAGAGGCATAGATATACAGAGCAGGAATTCAAACGAGAAGAAAAAAAATGAAATTACATGAGTCATAGCCACATTACCAGTTACAGATGAACAAGTAAACAAGGGGAGTAATTTCAGCAACACTTCAATGTCAATAGGAAAACGAGTAGTAGAACCAAGGAATCTCAGTGCGTTAGAGTTTCCAAGGGTTTCGAATGCATTCCCGGGCAGTGCTCACACTGAGAAAGGTTCAAAAACTGAATTCTGGTGGCCTTGGCTTTCAGCCGGCCAAAAGATTAAGCCTTAGAATAGTATAGGACAAGAACAAATTAGAGGAATATAGTAATTTTTGTGATTCACCAGTCTCTCTTAGGGGAGTTGGGAGATGGATTTGTATAGTAATAAACATTAACACATAAATAAGGAAATACAGTCGATCAAATATAAACAAGGAAAGAAGAACATGCAAAAATAAATTTAGAATCAGATTAGGAGAAGAAACCAGGTAAACCCTAGTTTGACTAGGATCATAAATTGGCCAGAGATATTGGTGAATCAAATCCTCACAGCCTTGCTATGAACGTATACGAATGGAATATCATCCAAATCTTGGAGAGTAAAGCCGATCTCCTTTGATTCAGAGACTGGTACTTGCCAAAAATGGGCAAGTACTAAGTAACACCATTTTTACATAGGTAATAGAGGTATAATCCGGAAAAGTTAAGTAAATCATGGTAATAATCCATGGATGAGTTGGATTCAGAGAAGAATTGGGGTGGCGGCTAGGGTTTGTGAGGTTAGGGGAGGGGAGGTTTGATAGAGTATAGGGATGGCCAGTTGAAAAACGTGGGTTATGGTTTGGGATTATGCAGTTATAAGGAGAGAAGGGGGAGGTGTTGTGTGCCGTTGATCTTGAGAGATCAACTGTTGTGATTTTAAAGAGAGAGATGGGGCGGGTCAGTCAGGTCCCGTCCGGGTTAGAGTAATAAAAGCCTTTGGTTTGGGCTGTTGAAGGCAAAATGAAGTGGGCCAAATGTTTTGGCGTGGTTTTGGCCTGAAATTCATATTAAAGATGGGCCATAATTTAAATACACAAAACTTTATCAAACAATAATTTATAAGAAGTAATTAACAAAATAATAAAATATTATTTATATAGTAAAATGCTTTAAAATAATAGTTTTAACATTATAAAAATATAAAAATGCTATTTGGCACAAATGATGTGAAAAAATATAATTATGCATAGCATATAGGCTATTATTGCAAAATTATGTAAATAGCCTAAATATACATCTATAACTATATAAAATTATGAAACCTATATGGGGATACAAATAATAAATTTAGATGATTAAGTCATCTTAAAATAATTTAAACGGGTAATTAGTAAATATTTAAGCAATTTAGATGCAAGAAAATCAATTATGAAAAATTATAGAAAATACTTGTATGACTCTTTAAAAATTGGTGATGGTGCAGGAATGATATTCAAAGCATATATGACATTTATAAAAATATGAGGGCAAAATTGGATATCAACGGCTGCCCCTCTTTACCCGGGAATGATGAAAGAGTTATCGGGTAAAGAAAATGATGACTAATTTTGTCCGAAGTGAGTGAGGAATGATGTGTTTTGAAAAAATGGGGGTCGAACCATGGTTCTTGAGTTGCCTACATATCCCTGGTATTATGGTAATTAGGCCGTGTGTAGTTCTAGATCCAACGGCGAATGAAACTAATGAAGTTGTTATAAGAGTGGTCATATGTTTCGAAAAAGGATCTTTCGGGTAGGATAGTGTCGTAAATAACGGATAATTTTAGGTAGGGTTATGAATGCAAATTGGACGTTATGGATGTACAAGGCAGATATCTGAACGGTTATGGAACAAAAGGTAATCAACTGCAGATCATCGATTACGTTTGAGGTAGTCAATAGATGGGAACATTGTGAACGGAAACCGGAGCGAGAATTACTCCTGTTTGTAGAACGGTTACCTAACGAGTTACCTGCAAAACTTAAAACACGATGCACCCGAATATATGGGGTTATTGTGTAAATTTAAATATGATGCAGATTTTCTTCGGACCATGAGAGTTGTCTTTCGGACGATGAGGATGATGTCCTTAGACCATGACATGCTGGGCCATGAAGTGTATGATAAGGGATTCGCAGGCCATGGAATGGTGTCCTCGGGCCATAAGGATGGTGCATCTGGACTATGACGCCTTTGAATAATGATATGCAATTTCGAGAGATCCTCCGGACAATGTCTACAAGCTATGAGGATGATGCCTTTGGACTATGGCGCCTTTGGACAATGTGGCGATGTTTCAGCCCATGAAATGCAAGTATGTGTTAATATCGATCGCTTGATAAAGGAAACAGGTGATGCTCAATCATATGCGAGAACGAGACGAGACAAGGCTTAGTATTGTACGCGATGAGGGCAATGCTTAGCCAGATGCAAAGAAAGGTAGCGCTTAGCCTTATGCAATGGTGAGGCAGAGATTGGCCATATGTGGTGTGGAGGCAGTGCTTAGCCTCATGCAAAGAATGGAGGCGGTGCTTAGTCTCATGCAAGGAAAGGAAGTGCTTAGCCTTGTGCAATATGGAGGCAGTGCTTAGCCTCATGTGAGGAAAGGCAGTGCTTAGCCTTGTGCAATATGGAGGCAGTGCTTAGCCCCATGCAAGTGAGACAATGCTTAGTATCATGCAAAAAATGCCTTATGCAATAGCGGAGGCAGTGCTTAGCCTCATGCAAGGTGAGGGCACTATTGTAGCCCTATGCAAAGAGTAGAGACAATGTTTAGTCTCATGCAAAGTAAGGCAATGCTTAGCCTTAATGCAATGATGAGGGCAATGTTTAAATACCTTGCGCGGCGAAATTTGGACGTGGCTTTGGGTAGCTTTGGCGAGCGGGTGGAGGATAATGGTAATATGCAAGTAGTGTTATAGGTATGGTAGGTTGTGGCAGGGTATTGGTATTTTGGGGGTGAGAGTTGATATGTGGGTGGAGGTGTTTGGTATGTGAGGGGAGACTTAGGGCCCTGGGCTACCATCACGGCACCCACTTCTTTCTTCTTTGAAATACCTCCTGATTGCAAAGCTTTATTCGTGGCCTATAGTGCCTCGAAATTAGTTAACATCCCACTCTTGATTTCTTCTTCTATTCTTTCCCCTAAATTGATGATGTCTGAGAACTTGTGATTTTCGATAACTATCAATCGTTCATAATATTGTGGATCTTGTGCTCTAACAAAGAACTTGTTCATTTGTTCTTCTTCAAGTGCTAGCCTTACCTTTACGACCTCTGATCTCCAATGAGTAGCATACTCGCGGAAGGTTTCTGTCAGCTTCTTCTTAAGGTTTTGAATGTAGAAAATGTCTAACGTATTTTCCATGTTGAACCTGAATCTGTCCATGAAATCCGATGCCATACTTACCCAATTAACCCACTTCTTTGGGTTTTGACTAATATACCAAGACAAAATGTCTCATGTAAGGCTTCGCATGGACAGTTTCATGCGGATTTTTTCATTCTTACCCACTCCTACAAGATTGTCACAGTATTTTCTCGTATGCACTTTCGGATCACCAGTACTATCAAACATTTTGAACTTGGGAGGTTTATAACCCTCTGGCAGTTCCACATCCGGCTGAATGCACAGGTCTTCATAGTTTAGAACTTTAATGCCTTTCCCCCCTTCCACACTCTAGACTCTCCCTGTGAGCTTCTTGAGTTCCTCCATAATGTTTCTAATGAGCAGTTCCTTCTCAGTTGGTTCGGGTATGTATGGGGTTTGCTACGGGGTATAGGGTAAGGTTTCCATATATATCGAATTGCTTTGATGAGTTCCTGAAACTTGGGTATATGGGTGGTCGTTGGTCGAGTTTTGGGGATCGGGAGTAGGTTGTGGTGAATTTTGGGGAGTGTGATAAGTAGTAGTTTGCAGGTATTGAGTTGGATAATGGTGGTGTTATTGAGGGGTTGGCATTGGTGATGGGTTGAGGTTCTAGGGAGGTGTGGGATTATGATACTGGTGTTGTGCGGGAGGATTCGGAACTATGGGTGGTGGATTCTGATTTTGTATGTTTTGTGGTCGTGTTTGGTTCTGGGTAGTCGAGTTTTGCTGGTTGATGTCGAGAACATTGAGAGTAAGGGAAAGGTTTTCCAGATTTCGAACCTGCTCAAGCTCGCCCTGTAGTTCCAGGATTTTCTGCTCCAAATGTAAGACCAACTCATTCTATCCCAGAGTACTTCAACCATCTGAAGTTTCAACATTTTTTGCCACAGCAGCGTTGTCTTTCCTGATACCACTTAAATCATCCATTTTCCCCTTTCCCTTGCTTTTGCTTTTCGGGTCACTAGGTGGGGAGGAGATGGAGGACCTCTGGATCTAGTGTGGTATGCTGATGATGCCAGTATANGCACAAATGATGTGAAAAAATATAATTATGCATAGCATATAGGCTATTATTGCAAAATTATGTAAATAGCCTAAAAATACATCTATAACTATATAAAATTATGAAACCTATATGGGGATACAAATAATAAATTTAGATGATTAAGTCATCTTAAAATAATTTAAACGGGTAATTAGTAAATATTTAAGCAATTTAGATGCAAGAAAATCAATTATGAAAAATTATAGAAAATACTTGTATGACTCTTTAAAAATTGGTGATGGTGCAGGAATGATATTCAAAGCATATATGACATTTATAAAAATATGAGGGCAAAATTGGATATCAACGGCTGCCCCTCTTTACCCGGGAATGATGAAAGAGTTATCGGGTAAAGAAAATGATGACTAATTTTGTCCGAAGTGAGTGAGGAATGATGTGTTTTGAAAAAATGGGGGTCGAACCATGGTTCTTGAGTTGCCTACATATCCCTGGTATTATGGTAATTAGGCCGTGTGTAGTTCTAGATCCAACGGCGAATGAAACTAATGAAGTTGTTATAAGAGTGGTCATATGTTTCGAAAAAGGATCTTTCGGGTAGGATAGTGTCGTAAATAACGGATAATTTTAGGTAGGGTTATGAATGCAAATTGGACGTTATGGATGTACAAGGCAGATATCTGAACGGTTATGGAACAAAAGGTAATCAACTGCAGATCATCGATTACGTTTGAGGTAGTCAATAGATGGGAACATTGTGAACGGAAACCGGAGCGAGAATTACTCCTGTTTGTAGAACGGTTACCTAACGAGTTACCTGCAAAACTTAAAACACGATGCACCCGAATATATGGGGTTATTGTGTAAATTTAAATATGATGCAGATTTTCTTCGGACCATGAGAGTTGTCTTTCGGACGATGAGGATGATGTCCTTAGACCATGACATGCTGGGCCATGAAGTGTATGATAAGGGATTCGCAGGCCATGGAATGGTGTCCTCGGGCCATAAGGATGGTGCATCTGGACTATGACGCCTTTGAATAATGATATGCAATTTCGAGAGATCCTCCGGACAATGTCTACAAGCTATGAGGATGATGCCTTTGGACTATGGCGCCTTTGGACAATGTGGCGATGTTTCAGCCCATGAAATGCAAGTATGTGTTAATATCGATCGCTTGATAAAGGAAACAGGTGATGCTCAATCATATGCGAGAACGAGACGAGACAAGGCTTAGTATTGTACGCGATGAGGGCAATGCTTAGCCAGATGCAAAGAAAGGTAGCGCTTAGCCTTATGCAATGGTGAGGCAGAGATTGGCCATATGTGGTGTGGAGGCAGTGCTTAGCCTCATGCAAAGAATGGAGGCGGTGCTTAGTCTCATGCAAGGAAAGGAAGTGCTTAGCCTTGTGCAATATGGAGGCAGTGCTTAGCC
>AWOL01S0226700.1:0-15677 GCA_000715115.1 Nicotiana otophora | reverse complement strand
CCCCCCTAATTAGTGATTCTATAAATCTTGTACGTAGGTAGGACCCTCCATTCTGATTGGTATATCATGCAAAAAGAAAGCCAATTGCACCAGGCGCACTGCGCTTTCCCTTGACCAGATGTTCGCCTTTCTAAGTCAAGTAATGGTGACCCACGGAAGAATGGAGCTTTGTAACATATTGACGAACGCCCCCGAACTGAGGGTTCGGTCAGTAGAAAGGGACGACTTTGTCTCCCCGGAAAAAGAATAGCCCCCGCTCTCTAGCCGGCTGATCCCGTTGATCATATAACTGAGAGGGAACGTGTCACATTACAGGTGAACGATCAGAGGTTTCCTCTAATCACCACTACAAGGCTGGTCCCTCTTTTAGTAGACTTNCCAGTTCTTACGGAAGCTCTTTCTTACCAGTCAATCAAGTAGTACAAGAACTGTATCTTATCTTATAGCCCGGCGCGGCGGGTCGCCTTTTAAATTAAGTAGATAGAAGAAAGTCTTAAATAGATAAGGAGTAGGTGAGTGAGTGAGTCCTCACTGACCTGAGCGATTTCGATCACCTAGCAGGCCTTTTATTTGGTAGGTAACATCGCCAAAGCGTATCATCAGATTTGACTACGAAGGAAGGAACTCGAAGTGAAAGGGCACCGTCTTGTGCAAGGCAACGATAGTTGGCCCTCTATCATCTTCTATCTGGTAGACTTGGTAAAAGGGCCCCGACTTATTTCCAGAATAAGAGTTCGACCGCGGCTTCCCCCTTTTTTTGGGGGGGATCAAGTTCCTTGCCAACTGCCACCTATCGACCCCGACCTCTTTTCATTTGTTTTGGATATTACCAAACCTAGCCTAGCCTTCGTAAATCACACTAAAGCGGACACCCAACTATGGAAAAGCCTCCTTAAGGGTGGGTTAGGTTAGTCAATCCGGCCCGAGACGCGTTCGTTGACAAAACCGCCGTAGGAATTCCTACTTTTCAATAGAGCGGAGGCGAACTGATCAACGAGAAAGAGGCCCTACTCACTACAAACGAATACACCACAAGATCGAACTGCACTCATGCCTCTCCCGCATCAAGTTGACCGCCCCCCCTACGTAGTGATTCTATCAATCATGTACGTAGGTAGGACCCTCCATTCTGATTGGTATATCATGAAAAAAGAAAGCCATTTGCACCAGGCGCACTGCGCTTTCCCTTGCCCAGATGTTCGCCTTTCTAAGTCAAGTAATGGTGACCCACCGAAGACTGGAGCTTCGTAACATGTTGACGAAGGCCCCCGAACTGAGGGTTCGGTCAGTAGAAGGGACGACTTTGTCTCCCCGGAAGAAGAATAGCCCCGCTCTCTAGCCGACTGATCCCGTTGATCATATAACTGGGAGGGAACGTGTCACATTAGAGGTGAACGATCAGAGGTGTCCTCTAATCACCACGACGAGGCTGGTCCCTCTTTTAGTAGACTCAGCTATGAATATTCATGAAGAAATGAATGCCGGGCTCTTTCTTTCACTGCTAACCCCAAGAAGTTTCAACATGCTGAAACTTTCCGTTTCGTCGAGCCCCGAGCTTGTGGTCCTCCTTTGAGTGTGGTTTCAATTGAATGAATCTATAAAGTCAAGGAAAACGTACGTAGCAGCAAGGATGGTGCATCGCCTATTTATCGTTCTCGCTCGGGAGCCAAAACGTACATGCCTGCTACCTACTGTACTGGACCATCGACCAGGCATTCTACCTTTGTCGAATCGGAACCAACACCACTACATTGCACTCAAACAGTTGAGCGGCCACCAGCCAGCAACTTTCGTGCACAGCTATAGATTCATTCTTCGCACCTAGTCCAGCCTTACAACCCTTCGCGGGTTGGTAAGAAGTCAGTCTTATTTGGTAAGACGGAATTGGACAAAGAAATTAGAGTGCTCGACCGGAACAACGGCCAATAACATAATTACATAGATAAATGATCCTCCCCTGACCCTTAAGGCTTTAAGGCAAACCGTATGGCGGCTGGAAAGAAAGATGACCTCACCTTCTCTGGTGTCAATGAGAGCTATTTGAGTATCCCCCGTTGACCTTATTTTGTAGATAGAATCTTCAATGAGGGGAAACAAGCAACCTTAATAAGAAAGGTGCTTGTTGAGTAAGGACGGCTTTCGAGCCCAAGCCCCTTTTCTAGGTTTGGTGCTTGAGTGCATCTTTCTCATATCGATCAAGTCTTTCCTTAAGTTTGAAATAAGGGGCAAGAAGCAAGGGTGTAGCAGCTGCGCGAAGTTGTGCCTTAGATCATCCGTTTTCTTGCAGGAGTGCTAACACGCGACCTTACATTTTCTTCCGCTTGTTCTGAAGCACGAGCCCCATACAAAGCAGCGCTCCTTATGAATATTCATGAAGAAATGAATGTCGGTCTCTTTCTATGGCTGCTAACCCACAGAGGTTTCAGCATGCTGAAACTTTTCGTTTCGTCGAGCCCCGAGCTTGTGGTCCTCCTTTGAGTGTGGGTTGAATTGAATGAATATGTCAAGTTAAGGAAAACGTACGTAGCAACAAGGATGGTGCATCGCCTATTTATCGTTCTTGCTCGGGAGACAAAACAAACAAGCCTGCTACCTACTGTACTGGACCTTTGACCAGGCATTCTACCTTTGTCGAATCGGAACCAACACCTCTGCATTGCGCTCAAATAGTTGAGCGGCTGACGGCCAGCAACTTCCGTGCACAGATATAGATTCATTCTTTGTACCTGGTCCAGCCTTACAACCCTTCGCGGGTTGGTAAGAAGTCAGTCTTGTTTGGTAAGATGGAATTGGACAAAGAAATTAGAGTGCTCGACCAGAACAATAGCCAACAACATAATTACATAGATAACTGCTCTTCCCATGATCCTTAAGGCTTTAAGTCAAACTGTATGGCGACTGGAAAGAAAGACGACCTCACCTTCTCTGATGTCAGTGAGAGCTATTTGAGTATCCCCCGTTGACCTTATTTTGTAGATAGAGTCTTCAATGAGTCGAAACAAGCAACCTTTGTTGGGTAAGGCCGTCTTTCGAGCCCAAGCCCCTTTACTAGGTTGGGCGCTTGAGCGCATCTTTCTCATATCGATCAGGGCTTTCCTTGAGTTTGAAATAATGGGCAAGAAGCAAGGGCGTAGCAGCTGTGCGAAGTTGCGCCTTAGCACATTCGTTTTCTTGCAAGAGTGCTAACGCGCGACCTTATGTGTTCTTCCGCTTGCTCTGCAGCACGAGCCTCATACAGAGCCGCGGTCCTTTAATATGATGAGAAGAAGGGGGCCGGCCTCTTTTCCGTACCAGTCCTTATTTACTACTACATCTCTTTTGGGGTGTATAGCTCAATTGGTAGAGAATTGGGCTTTTAACCTAATGGTCGCGGGTTCAAGTCCTGCTATACCCAAACCTACCATACACTCTACTATGAATAAGGATGCATAGTAGCCTTCAAAGATGACTCTTTGGCTTTTAGACTCGCTTCAGCGACTTTGCCCTTTAAGTGACAAGGGGGTGAGCCGCTCCAAGCGGAAAGAGATAGTGAATCCCTAACTTGCCCACGCTCATCCAAACAGACCTCAAAAAGCGATCGTAAAGTGAAGCCCATCCTTCCAATCCAAGACGGCGAAGCCGCCCCTATATCTTACCACCGCTCACCCCGCTCACATATTGGCACGTTCATGATGCATCATAATCAAAAGGCCGTAAAGTAAAGAAGACCTATGCATCAGTGTACTGTCATGATCACATATTAGCTCGATTTTATTGACGGCATAAAGGTGAAGCCGCCTATTTCTTAGGGCAAAGGGCGCTCCATTCTCCTAACTCTTTCCACTTCTCCCAGGGATAGAAACTACGACTTGACCTTCGGGGAAGAAGTCCGTGGGACCCCTCCTTCGAGGGCGCCTAGATAGTGAAAGGTTATCCCTTTGCAACGCTGGAAGCTAAGCAAAGTCACGAAACTGGCTGAGTATGCTCAAGAAGTGCTCAGACCCGGAGGTGGTGGCTGAACTCTCCGCAAAGTTCAGGAGCGAGCAAGACTATCTTGGTGAATGCAATAAGAATCGGCTGCTTGCCCAGCAGAGTGCTTTGCCCATGCTGCTATTCGCCGCCGAAGCGGTCAAGGGATTCTTGATTGAATGTCGAGATCAGGGGACTCTATCCAATCCATGTGGAAAATCTATTTGTGGTGGAAAAAACTCAACAATAAAAAGAAATAAATAGAATATAGAACATCATTGAATTTGTTTGCTCTGATACAAGAGATCGGCCCCGTAGCAAGGTATGGTGGGTGCCAGCAACTTTCACTTGTTAGGAGTAGGGGCCGAAAAGAGCTCTTTTTATAGGTTGGGTTTTTTGGGCTTTGATGCTTACCTTCTTATTATTAAAAGGGGAAGGTTTAATAAAGGAGCTTTTCAGCCCTTTTGCTGGATTGTTGGTCCGCAGCCCCGCCCTATAGAATGAATAAGGAGAGGCTTATCGATGACCGAACCACCCTTATACTACTCCTTACCTCACCCCCCTTGTCACTTAAAGGAAAAGCCAGAGAAGGGGGCCTGCTGGAAACCCTCGCCTTCGGCTCCATACTGAAAAGGCCGGCCATGAAGGGACATCACGACTATCCTTTCTGGGAATACCGGGCTTTATATGATCCTGATCAGTGATCAGTATATTTTAATATTCTGGATCCTTATGTGCTTTTTTTTGTTATACTAGCGGCGGCAGATCTATTAGTAAACAGGAGCCGCTATCGCTCACCCGGCTGGATGTCAATCTGACGGATGGATAGGCGTAGCAGAAAAGAAAGGGTCAATTACAAGAGGAAGGCGGAGGAAAAAAGACGAGAGAGCAAGACCCAGGAGGCTCGCAGCTACCACGGCCGTAAGCACTCCGCTCGTTCGTAAGCCCCTTTAGAGATAGGGGCGAGCCAGGAGCTTACTTCGAGTATTTATGACTCTGGTGGCAACACGTGACAGGCGAATGACATGATTCTCGAGGAGTTACACGACGGCCATGTGATGATGCATCAAATAGATGCAAGGGTGGATGACTCAGTAGGTCCTTGTATGGACTGATTGTGTTCCCCACAGGGAGAGCTTTAGAGGAAATAGGAGTGGACATCTATATGGGCTTCATGTGAATCAAAGCCAACCACTATGTACTGCAAGAAGGTCCTATGTGTACCTATGTATACCTAATAAAAGCCAACAAGATCCTCTTAACACTTACCTGCTTAAACAAAGCAAGATTCAAGAATCAATCCATCACCAGCAAGATACAAAAATGGCCTAGCTAACGAGCAATCCTTCTAAAGCGAGAAGAAAGAGCACAGTAGCTGCACGAAGTTGCTTCTTAGGGCATATCCATTTTCTTGCTCGTTAGCGCTTGCCTAATAAGATAGAAGGAGCCTTTCTTGCTTGTTTAGTAAAGTCAAGCTTTGGCGGTAGGGTTGGGGTGGCTTGCTGGGGTACGAGTGCCCTTGCTAGTTTTGGGATTTTGATTGGCAAAAGAAGTTTTCGCCTTCTCGCCAGCAGTTTTCGGATTAGCCTTCGGACTTTCCTTACCGCCTTTATTGAGAAAGAAGATATCTAAAGGTTGGACATCCATCGCTGTCGTGATGACGCGGTTGAATGTTCATTCGATCCAACACCCGGCCGATCAAACCTATCCTTGGGTTCGATCCAGCAAGTGATTCCCTACCCGAAAGAAGGATAGTCGTTAGGTCATGAATAGAATGCGAGGAAGATAGATAAGCAGTTGGCAGGGACCATCGTTATCAGTCCATATTGGGTAGATCTACCCCTCTCATCCTCTGATCCTTTATCTACCGTTCAATCTATTGATTTAATTTCTTCTCGACTGGCCTATTACGCACTCGGGCCAATCTACTACACGCTAATAATGGTCTTTTGGATTTCATCTCCTACAAAAATAGCAAGTGGTTGGCCGTTCGATCGAGTCCATCCCTTGAAGTCGTACCCTCCCAGTATGCGTGAGTCTTCCGCCGATTGACAGAAATGCCGGCCGGAATTCGAGAACGGTCCATCCCACCATAATGGATCTCTCCTACCGCTACCTACTAGTGGATCGATTTAGGGAAGGAAAGAAATGCCGATGTTGCAATTCTTCCCATCCCGATAAAGCGAGTCACCCGTGATTCGATAGTTCCATTTTCCGCTGATGCAGGCCGATTGGGATCCCAGCAGTCAAACCACTGTGTTCGTTCCTCACCCTCCTTCCAATCAAATCTATTCTAAGGTGTCCGGAGGCAGGGGAAAGAAAGGAGGGATTGATCGACCAACTTGAACAGATCCATAACCTGCTTCCATCTGTCCTGAATGAGGGAATTAAGGCGGGTATAGTCGAACTGAACTGCTTGATTCTAAGGTGGGTGATAAGCAGCTGTATCCGTATCAAGCCTACCATCTCTTCTCACGAAAGACTTTCCATCCCGTCTCTGAAAGTTTTGCAATATAAGTGGCCCTGCTTCAAAGCCCCAGAAAACCCCCCTTACTCTCTCTCTATAAAAAAAAGCCCTTTCCCCTTTCTTTAATAATATAAGGTAAGCTTTGAAAAGTAACACGCTCCCGACAGGCAATTAATCCATAATATCATCCATCGTTGGCATTATTGGAAATAAATCACCCAACTCTTATTCAAAGCCCATCTACACACTCCAGCTGCTTCCTTTTGAGCTAGTCAAGCAGGCGTTGAACACGGACTGAGACTCTCCCGCCCCTTTGACAGCAATTCCTGCACTTGACGTCGGATCTCCTCATTTGAAAATGGGGATAAGCGAGAAGCCGCTTTGCAGGGTAGACTCGCTCCTACCTGCAACTAAATCTGCTTCTATATCCTCCTCTTATCTTAGGGGGTAATCAAGCCGGTACTTGTGGATTCAGGGGCGGCATCAAGTCGGAAGAGTGTCGCAGAAAGATAAAGATCTGCACTTCCCTTTTACAACATAGGAGGGAGGGGGCCTCGTTCCTAAAAAGCCTTTCCGATTGCCTCCGCCCCTATCTCTTAAAGCTACGGCATCCCACCGATCCCCGAATCGGCTCTGCTAGTTGGCTTTGTTGCTATCAAGGCATAGCATTCTATGGACTCTTTCCCACNGGTTGGCCGTTCGATCGAGTCCATCCCTTGAAGTCGTACCCTCCCAGTATGCGTGAGTCTTCCGCCGATTGACAGAAAGATCGGCCAGAATTCGAGAACGGTCAATCCCACCATAATGGATCTCTCCTACCGCTACTTCCTAGTGGATCGATTTAGGGCCGGAAAGAAATGCCGATGTTGCAATTCTTCCCATCCCGATAAAGCGAGTTACCCGTGATTCGATAGTTTTATTTTTCGCTAATGCAAGCCGATTGGGATCCCAGCAGTCAAACCACTGTGTTTGTTTCTCACCCTCCTTCCAATCAAATCTATTCTAAGGTGTCCGGAGGCAGGGGAAAGAAAGGAGGGATTGATCGACCAACTTGAACATATCCATAACCTGCTTCCATCTGTCCTGAATGAGGGAATTAAGGTGGGTATAGTCGAACTGAACTGCTTGATTCTAAGGTGGGTGATAAGCAGTTGTATCCGTATCAAGCCTACCATCTCTTCTCACGAAAGACTTTCCATCCCGTCTTTGAATGTTTTGCAATATAAGTGGCCCTACTTCAAAGCCCCAGAAAACCCCAATTACTCTCTCTCTATAAGAAAAAGCCCTTTCCCCTTTCTTTAATATTATAAGGTAAGCTTTGAAAAGTAACATGCTCCCGACAGGCAATTAATCCATAATATCATCCATCGTTGGCATTATTGGAAATAAATCACCCAACTCTTATTCCAAGCACATCTACACACACCGGCCGCTTTCTTCGGAGCTAGTCAAGTAGGCATTGAACACGGACTGAGACTCTCCTGCCCCTTTGACAGCAATTCTTGCACTTGACGTCGAATCTCCTCATTTGAAAATAGGGATAAGTGAGAAGCCGCTTTGCAGGGTAGACTCGCTCCTACCTGCAACTAAATCTGCTTCTATATCCTCCTCTTATCTGAGAGGGTAATCAAGCCGGTACTTGTGGATTCAGGGGCGGCATCAAATCGGAAGAGTGTCGCAGAAAGATAAAGATCTANGTGGCAACACGTGACAGGCGAATGACATGATTCTCGAGGAGTTACACGACGGCCATGTGATGATGCATCAAATAGATGCAAGGGTGGATGACTCAGTAGGTCCTTGTATGGACTGATTGTGTTCCCCACAGGGAGAGCTTTAGAGGAAATAGGAGTGGACATCTATATGGGCTTCATGTGATTCGAAGCCAACCACTATGTATTGCAAGAAAGTCCTATGTGTACCTATGTATACCTAATGAAAGCCAACAAGAGCCTCTTAACACTTACCTGCCTAAACCAAGCAAGATTCAAGAATCAATCCATTACCAGCAAGATACGATACGGCTTAGCCAAAAAAGGTGAGCGCCTAGCGCGAGCCTTATTGAAAACGGCCTAGCTAACGAGCAATCTTTCTAAAGCAAGAAGCAAGGGCGCAGCAGCTGCACGAAGTTGCTTCTTAGGGCATATCCGTTTTCTTGCTCGTTAGCGCTTGACTAATAAGATAGAAGGAGCCTTTCTTGCTTGTTTAGTAAAGTCAAGCTTTGGCGGTAGGGTTGGGGTGGCTTGCTGGGGCACGAGTGCCCTTACTAGTTTTGGGGCTTTGATTGGCAAAAGCGGTTTTCGCCTTCTAGCCATCAGTTGCCGGATTAGCCTTCGGACTTTCCTTACCCGCCTTTATTGAGAAAGAAGAGATCTAAAGGTTGGACATCCATCGCTGCCGTGATGACGCGGTTGAATGTTCATTCGATCCAACACCCGGCCGATCAAACCTATCCTTGGGTTCGATCCAGCAAGTGATTCCCTCCCCGAAAGAGGGATAGTCGTTAGGTCATGAATGGAATGCGAGGAAGAGAGATAAGCAGTTGGCGGGGACCATCCGTTATCGGTCCATATTGGGTAGATCTACCCCTCTCATCCTCTGATCCTTTATCTACCGTTCAATCTATTGATTTAATTTCTTCTCGACTGGCCTATTACGCACTCGGGCCAATCTACTACACGCTAATAATGGTCTTTTGGATTTCATCTCCTACAAAAATAGCAAGTGGTTGGCCGTTCGATCGAGTCCATCCCTTGAAGTCGTACCCTCCCAGTATGCGTGAGTCTTCCGCCGATTGACAGAAATGCCGGCCGGAATTCGAGAACGGTCCATCCCACCATAATGGATCTCTCCTACCGCTACCTACTAGTGGATCGATTTAGGGAAGGAAAGAAATGCCGATGTTGCAATTCTTCCCATCCCGATAAAGCGAGTCACCCGTGATTCGATAGTTCCATTTTCCGCTGATGCAGGCCGATTGGGATCCCAGCAGTCAAACCACTGTGTTCGTTCCTCACCCTCCTTCCAATCAAATCTATTCTAAGGTGTCCGGAGGCAGGGGAAAGAAAGGAGGGATTGATCGACCAACTTGAACAGATCCATAACCTGCTTCCATCTGTCCTGAATGAGGGAATTAAGGCGGGTATAGTCGAACTGAACTGCTTGATTCTAAGGTGGGTGATAAGCAGCTGTATCCGTATCAAGCCTACCATCTCTTCTCACGAAAGACTTTCCATCCCGTCTCTGAAAGTTTTGCAATATAAGTGGCCCTGCTTCAAAGCCCCAGAAAACCCCCCTTACTCTCTCTCTATAAAAAAAAGCCCTTTCCCCTTTCTTTAATAATATAAGGTAAGCTTTGAAAAGTAACACGCTCCCGACAGGCAATTAATCCATAATATCATCCATCGTTGGCATTATTGGAAATAAATCACCCAACTCTTATTCAAAGCCCATCTACACACTCCAGCTGCTTCCTTTTGAGCTAGTCAAGCAGGCGTTGAACACGGACTGAGACTCTCCCGCCCCTTTGACAGCAATTCCTGCACTTGACGTCGGATCTCCTCATTTGAAAATGGGGATAAGCGAGAAGCCGCTTTGCAGGGTAGACTCGCTCCTACCTGCAACTAAATCTGCTTCTATATCCTCCTCTTATCTTAGGGGGTAATCAAGCCGGTACTTGTGGATTCAGGGGCGGCATCAAGTCGGAAGAGTGTCGCAGAAAGATAAAGATCTGCACTTCCCTTTTACAACATAGGAGGGAGGGGGCCTCGTTCCTAAAAAGCCTTTCCGATTGCCTCCGCCCCTATCTCTTAAAGCTACGGCATCCCACCGATCCCCGAATCGGCTCTGCTAGTTGGCTTTGTTGCTATCAAGGCATAGCATTCTATGGACTCTTTCCCATGTCCAGAAATGGCATGCCAACAAACACCCTTTCTCCTTAGCCAACCAAAGTATTCTGATGGCAATAACCGCGTTTCCCGTTAAAAGTAAAGCGGTCTTCTCTCTACGCAGGTAGAACCCTACTCGTATTACCAAGGTCTTCCGAGTAGGATATGTAATACGTCCATAAGGACGACGTCACACCAGACATCCTGCTTTAACTTCCCTAGCCCCAACTGATCTACCATCTCCGTGGACGCTATCTTATCCAAACTCCCAGCATCAATGATTATATTTGCACTGGCCAATTCCGACATAGATTTTGAATACATCCTTCCGTCTTCTCCTCTTTTCTGCTGACGTTGCCACACAATCTAATGACAACGAAACTGTCTCCTCTCCTAAGCTTGAGAACCCCCGCTATGTTTCTGACTTGAACTTACCTTTAGAGCTTCACGGGCTCTAGGCTCTACAACGTTCACTCTTCCATCTTCAGCTGGTCTATTCTGCACTCCCCTAGCAGCATTCGTCCGTCTGAACATTGGAACAGAAATGAGAAAAATGCCCAGTCCTCCACATTCATAACTGTTACCAGATCCCCTCTGCTGAGCCTGTTCTTATCTCCTTTGCAGCAAGCTCTGCTGGCCTCGCGCTCCAAACTGATGGCATCTCGACGTTCTCCTGGCATTCTTCCCCTTTAAGAAGTATGTAAAAAGGCTCACGTGTTTTGGCTTCCTATAAACCACTCATAGGTTGTGGCAACTTTCTACTCCTCCTGAGCTGTCTTGTTGTATCTAAAATGACTTCGAGCATCCAAATTCACCACTGCTGCCTGCTCTCTCCTTCTTCGGCACTTCCTAGTCCATAATAGACCTAGTCTTCTCTGGATCCATCTGAATCACACCATTGTTGATCTAATGGCCCAGAAATAGCACTTTCATCTGAGTACTCTTTCACGTACATCCTTTTTTCCACTACAAACTTGTCAAGGTAAGGGTTTGAGTTATCCATTTAAGTGCGGAACAAGACCTAAATTGGGATGATATTCATAGATCGTTTACTCTTTGTGTAAGTTATGGAGTCTCCACTCTATGTTGAAAGTTCTTTCAAATAGAATGAGCGTTGAAAGTCTTCAATTCGACTAGAGCTTTAGATTCATTTTTTATTTTGACTTCTTTCAAAGGGCAATGAATGGGAGGAAAGAGGTTCACTGGAGTTTGTCTTTTGAAAATGGTTTTATTTATTTATTTTTTTGAAGGTCTTTTTCTCTATTTTATTTAATGATGTCAAAATCCAACAAGAGAATTAGGATGCTAAAAACTAAGCCAAAACCTGCTTGTTTAAAGAATCAAACTGTTCCTGTCTGCTTTTTCTTTTTTTATTTTATGATCGAGGAAACACTTTTTGTTATATGCCCGATACCCACCCAATTTATTATGTACACAAGAAGGATCATAATACTTTATGTTTGGATACCAAGCCATCTTATCAATATATTTACAAAAAAGCCTTCGATATAGTGATGATATTGTGATACATAATCAATCCTATTTGTTTTCTTCATTACTAAAATGAATCGAATCTTATCAAATATTTATATTTATCCTCTGAATTACTCATATATATCCTATGAATTTCATTTCGCACCGGAAACTATTCTAGGAGAAGTTCGAATCTATTCCGTTCGGATATTGATTGGTCTTGGTTTGGCATGGTTTACGTGTTACTGGTTCCCGGAAGAGTTAATATCTCTATTAGCCTTAGTCGACCTCCGTAGGAGAATAATTTTCTTTTCCAATCTGAGATTGTCCTTTTCATTTTCTCTAGTAGAGGAAGGTTCTCTCTTTATTATCTTTAGGGGCAAGAAAACATCAAGGTACCTAATAGGAAAACTACCATTGTTTTTATTCCTCTTCAATGATCTGGAATTTCTGCGAGGAACTCTGTTCGAGAGGAAGCACTGGCTCTTACTAAAATTGACCTTTTGGCCATTACAACATTACAATCAGCTTCTTACTTCTTTCCAGAAAGATTTTATGCTTCTTAAGATTCCGTTTATGGCTATTATATAATATTAGAACATCGTTATCAAAGAGAAAGTAGGAGAGTGTTAGGCACGATCTCGAAGCATGGTAAGATGTTATCATTTTCAATGATACCAAGTCCCGGCTTAGCACTTCTTCAGCTAAAATCAACAGGCTAGGTTTGGAACCCTTGTCGCAGCCCTCGAGAAGCTGGAAAGTACCCATGTGGCACACCATCCACAAGCACTCCAAAGTCTTCATTACATAAACATCCATGTATAAAATTCCGCCATTTATCACAAAAGCCCATTCGATCCAAAAAGATGCTTTTGCCATATCCTGACTTTCTTTTGACCCCCCTCCCTCCTATGTTGTCTTTAGGTTAAAATCCCCTATCACTTAAAGCCACCTCGTGAGCCAAGGAGATCTTCTCTACAATAGTGAGTCCTTTAACAAAAGCGCCCCTTTTTCCTTAACTATTTTTATAGGGAGAATCAAACAAATTCTTCGAGCTAGAGAGAATTTTATAGAAAAAGTTACAAAGCTCTCCTTCAAATATCCCATAAATAAAGGTAGGTCGGAATTGGTGAAAATTGGAAGGACTTTAGACTTTCGGAATAAGGGCAATTAAATTGGAATTCAAACTTAGGGCTTAACAGCGCCTTCAGCAAAGAAATTGTGAACCGCCCTGACCAAGTCGTCAACAAAAATATTCCAACAGTGATAATAAAAAAGACCTGGGAATCAAAAAATTGAAAGGATAGGGGAGTCACAGCCCCCAACCAAGGGAGTGGTTACGTTCACTATGTCCCCCTTATTCCCGACATGCTATGGTGCCCCGGGGCTGTCTCGCGAAGATCTTCGATCCGAACCTTCGCATCTACTCTNCGCTCCAAACTGATGGCATCTCGACGTTCTCCTGGCATTCTTCCCCTTTAAGAAGTATGTAAAAAGGCTCACGTGTTTTGGCTTCCTATAAACCACTCATAGGTTGTGGCAACTTTCTACTCCTCCTGAGCTGTCTTGTTGTATCTAAAATGACTTCGAGCATCCAAATTCACCACTGCTGCCTGCTCTCTCCTTCTTCGGCACTTCCTAGTCCATAATAGACCTAGTCTTCTCTGGATCCATCTGAATCACACCATTGTTGATCTAATGGCCCAGAAATAGCACTTTCATCTGAGTACTCTTTCACGTACATCCTTTTTTCCACTACAAACTTGTCAAGGTAAGGGTTTGAGTTATCCATTTAAGTGCGGAACAAGACCTAAATTGGGATGATATTCATAGATCGTTTACTCTTTGTGTAAGTTATGGAGTCTCCACTCTATGTTGAAAGTTCTTTCAAATAGAATGAGCGTTGAAAGTCTTCAATTCGACTAGAGCTTTAGATTCATTTTTTATTTTGACTTCTTTCAAAGGGCAATGAATGGGAGGAAAGAGGTTCACTGGAGTTTGTCTTTTGAAAATGGTTTTATTTATTTATTTTTTTGAAGGTCTTTTTCTCTATTTTATTTAATGGTGTCAAAATCCAACAAGAGAATTAGGATGCTAAAAACTAAGCCAAAACCTGCTTGTTTAAAGAATCAAACTGTTCCTGTCTGCTTTTTCTTTTTTTATTTTATGATCGAGGAAACACTTTTTGTTATATGCCCGATACCCACCCAATTTATTATGTACACAAGAAGGATCATAATACTTTATGTTTGGATACCAAGCCATCTTATCAATATATTTACAAAAAAGCCTTCGATATAGTGATGATATTGTGATACATAATCAATCCTATTTGTTTTCTTCATTACTAAAATGAATCGAATCTTATCAAATATTTATATTTATCCTCTGAATTACTCATATATATCCTATGAATTTCATTTCGCACCGGAAACTATTCTAGGAGAAGTTCGAATCTATTCCGTTCGGATATTGATTGGTCTTGGTTTGGCATGGTTTACGTGTTACTGGTTCCCGGAAGAGTTAATATCTCTATTAGCCTTAGTCGACCTCCGTAGGAGAATAATTTTCTTTTCCAATCTGAGATTGTCCTTTTCATTTTCTCTAGTAGAGGAAGGTTCTCTCTTTATTATCTTTAGGGGCAAGAAAACATCAAGGTACCTAATAGGAAAACTACCATTGTTTTTATTCCTCTTCAATGATCTGGAATTTCTGCGAGGAACTCTGTTCGAGAGGAAGCACTGGCTCTTACTNCTTCTTACTTCTTTCCAGAAAGATTTTCTGCTTCTTAAGATTCCGTTTATGGCTATTATATAATATTAGAACATCGTTATCAAAGAGAAAGTAGGAGAGTGCTGGGCACGATCTCGAAGCATGGTAAGATGTTATCATTTTCAATGATACCAAGTCCCGGCTTAGCACTTCTTCAGCTAAAATCAACAGGCTAGGTTTGGAACCCTTGTTGCAGCCCTCGAGAAGCTGGAAAGTACCCATGTGGCACACCATCCACAAGCACTCCAAAGTTTTCATTACATAAACATCCATGTATCAAATTCCGTCATTTATCACAAAAGCCCATTCAATCCAAAAAGATACTTTTGCCATATCCTGACTTTCTTTTGACCCCCCCTCCCTCCTATGTTGTATTTAGGTTAAAATCTCCGATCACTTAAAGCCACCTCATTAGCCAAAGAGATCTTCTCTATAATAGTGAGTCCTTTAACAAAAGCGCCTTTTTTTCCTTAACTATTTTTATAGGGAGAATCAAACAAATTCTTTGAGCTTGAGAGAATTTTATAGAAAAGGTTACAAAGCTCTCCTTCAAATATCCCATAAATAAAGGTAGGTCGGAATTGGTGAAAATTGGAAGGACTTTAGACTTTTGGAATAATGGCAATTAAATTGGAATTCAAACTTAGGGCTTAACATCGCCTTCAACAAGGAAATTGTGAACCGCCCTGACCAAGTCGTCAACAAAATTATTCCAATGGTGATAATAAAAATGACCTGGGAATCAACAAATTGAAAGGATAGGGGAGTCATAGCCCCCAACCAAGGGAGTGGTTACGTTCACTATGTCCCCCTTATTCCCGACATGCTATGGTGCCCCGGGGCTGTCTCGCGAAGATATTCGATCCGAAACTTCGCATCTACTCTCTCTTAGAGGATGAACCACGCCTTCACTATCGCAAGCATATAGCAATCGAAGAGCTGTGGCTCAGTTGCTTCGTGTATTACACCGTATTGCCCAAAAGGGGCATGTTGTAAGAGCGTAGGTGAGTGATAAGCATAGGAGGCATTCCCGAAGTGCAGCGGCAGCAGTGTGGTTCCAGATGCCATCGCTAGATTGAGATCTGCAGGGTGGCGGGTACTTCGACTGCCTTGTATCAGGTGAAGAGAAG